>CAUYRT010104077.1:0-63966 GCA_963574885.1 Lepilemur ruficaudatus | reverse complement strand
GTCTCAACCTCCCCAGTAGCTGGGACTAGTGGCATGCACCACAGTGCCCGGCTAATTTTTCTATGTATTTTTAGTTGTCCAGCTAATTTCTTTTTTATTTATTTATTTATTTTTTGGTAGAAATGGGGTCTTGCTCTTGCTCAGGCTGGTCTCAAACTCCTGAGCTCATACGATCCACCTGGCCTCCCAGAGTGCTAGGATTATAGGCGTGAGCCACCTCGCCTGGCCCGGTTCTTGGTCATTATCTTCTGAAATATTGCTTCTCTCCCAGTATCTCTATTTTATTCTTCAGGAACTCTATTATCAAAATATATATTGATTTTGCTCATTTTACCCTTTCTTTTAAATACTCTTTCATATTCTGTGTTTCATTGTTTATCTTTACTGCATTGTAATTTCTTCTGCTCAATCTTACAGTTCACTAGTTTTCTTCACATTTATATCTAGTCTGCTGCCTAACCTTAAAGACATTTTTAATTTTAATGATTTTTATTGCTAAACGTTCTATTTTTTTCTTTTCCAAATATTTTAGTTTTTTTCATAGAGTATTTTTTCCCTTTATGGTTTCTATTGTGAATGAATTCACAAAATGTGGGCCAGGTGCAGTGGCTCACGCCTGTAATCCTAGCACTCTGGGAGGCTGAGGCGGGAGGATTGCTTGAGGTCAGGAGTTCGAGACCAGCCTGAGCAAGAGTGAGACCCCATCTCTACTAAAAATAGAAACAAAAAAAATTAGCCAGGGGTGGTGGCTCGTGCCTGTAGTCCCAGCTAAACAGGAGGCTGAGGCAGGAGGATCACTTGAGCCCAGGAGTTGGAGGTTGCTGTGAGCTAGGTTGATGCCATGGCACTCTAGCCCGGGCAACAGAGTGAGACTCTGTCTCAAAAAAAAATGTGCGTGATTCTCCATTCCTTGGTTGTCTACGTATGGTCTTCCATATTGCCAGGACTGGAAATTCTCACCTGTGTTTTATAGACCACTAGTGGTACTTCCACTTCTGTCATAAGGATATCATGAAGGCAAATGAGGTAATGCATGTGGAAAGTACTGATACACTTATGAGAAAGGGGTTATGATAAATGTACCTCTGCTTGGTTTGTTAAATAATTCTCCTTTGAACTGGACATTTAGTAAAACCGTATTTATATGGGGGATCTCTCAGAAACCAATGTGACATGATGACATTTAGTATCTTACCTCCTTCAACTATTGCCTCCCATATATGGCACCTAATGATTTTTAGTCTGTCTCATGGAACTTACTCACTTACAGAGTATTTTAAACTTTCGGAATGTTCATTGTTTTTTATTTTTAGTCTTTTAGTATATAATTTGGTATAAGAGGCATGGTTTAGGTCTGCATTAAAATATACATTTGGTACATTGGGTATCTATTAGATATATTAGGTATATACCAGGTGTATCTTACTGACTCATTTGACTGTCTTCATTTAGGGAACCAGAGACAGGACAGACTATCAATCAACAATCAGTCAATGTTAAATGAGTGCTTACTGTGAGTTTGGCACTGTAATAGCCATTTGGCAGAGGGCATAAACAAGCGTAGCCGATTTTGACAGCCATGCATTAAGTGTCTACTAGATACCAGACAGACACAGTGCTAGATAATGTTGATGAATAAAACAGATGGGCATCTACCATTGTAGAGCTTATAGTGGAGCTACTGGCTGAGATGGCATTATGATTTCTCAGTGGGGGTGACACAGTCCATTGTTACAGCCATACTTGTTTGAGAAGTGAGTGAATCCTCCAGACTCTGAAAGTCTTGCTCATTTTTTTTAAGGAGCTCTAGTGTGCAGACTGATCCCATCAAGGACCAAGTTTTAAAAATACCTGGCTCAGCAGTTCAACAGCTTTTGATATAAAGGGGTCAAACATAGGATGAAAGGTGATTTTTTTTGTGGGGTCAAGTTGCTGTCTCTGTGTCACTGAAGTATATCTTTGGCTGTCATCTTACCTTTCTGTGCCCTTTCCATTGCTGTGGGGCACTCTTACTCACCCTCAGGGATCCTGAGCTCTCCCCTATTGCCTCTCTTTCCTTCTGCCAAAACACGCCCACAGAGCCAGGGCCGTTCCAGCACTGTTCTCACTCATCCTGGCAATCCTTGGGTGTGTCTTAGAGCTCGCTGTCCCTCCAGATCGACTTCGTCAAGAGAAAGTGCAGGGTGTGAGGAGAATGTTCCTTTTAAGGATGCAGCTAAGAGCCCTCCAGAAGGAGCAGGGCTACCTGCTCAGAAGGAGAACAGAATCAACTATTTACATTTTTAAATAAATTTAAGTCACTTTATCTTCTCTCTGAAGCATTTGCATGTTCAATTTTTTTTCTACTTGTGAAATGAAAGATTTTGTCTCCTTTCCAGGAATTTCAGGCATGAGCAAATAAGTTCAGGAGCAATTAGTGACGCTACAATCATTCTATGGATGATTTTACTGAGCTTGTGATTTCAAATTAAAGTAGGCAAAGGAGATATCTAAGATGACAAATAAGTTTCAGGTCCTGTGCGGATTCAGGACTGGTTATGGCTGCCTGGAGTGCTGTGTTGAAAGGATTCTGAACTGTTGCCTAAGCTCCCAGGGGGAAGCATTCATGATGGATTAGTGATGTCTGCCACAGGCTTAGGATGGAGGGAATTCAAGTGGCACACCTGCTATTTTGGCCATTCTTCATAGAATCAGAGAGATGCTTAGGTTGTATTTTATACAACTAGTTGATTCAGTCAGTTCTGTCAAACAAATAGCCAGTTCAATGAAGGAAATCAATTGAAATATGTGTTTGATGTAATATAGAAAAAGAAGAAAAACCTACCCACTTAAAAGTTATGTTTTTCTCCTTTTAATCTGCTACGTTAGTAAATCATAGACATATTTTCAAAGGTGAATTAATTTGAGAGCTCCTAATTTCTGGATCAAACTTCCCTGAAGGAGTCACTAGATAGTACTTTATAGTTTGATTGCACTTTCTAAGTATTTTTCAAAACATCTCACATGTATTGTCTCATTTTACTCTCACTTGATTCTGTGACAGATTTGTTGCTAGTGTATAGGTGGGGAAACAACAAGTCTAAGCAGGTGAGGTCTTGTCCCTGGTCTTCCTCCTTTGTACCAGGAACCTTCTGTGTCTCCTCTGTGGTCTCCTCTTGGGGGGTGGAAATTTCCATCCAGTGTATTCTTGCTGATATTCTTTCTCTAGGGCAGGGAACTGTGTGTCTGTGCCGTGACACAAACTGGCTGTCTATGCTCTGCCTAAGAGGTTGTCTTTTCAGCAGCAAACTGATGACTTAGACCACACTGCTTCGATAAAATACTTGGGGGCTTATAGGGTGGAAAATTTTGTTTGGAAATGAAAATAGCCCATAGACATTCATGCCCTGGAGCTGTCGGCTAAGGCTGTCTGAGTCACCCCTCACCATCTTCTGGCACCCGTTGGGGGCCTCCCAGTGGTCCACCTCCTCCGGTCTGAGTTTGGCCATATTTGGCTTTCTAGAGCTTGTTGGCTTTGGAGGTGCCTTTCAACCTGCCAACACCCACAGGGGGACTCGGATCAAGCCATGTGTTTAAATGGCTGGGCTGTCGAGAAAACTCAAGTGGAGATGTCCAAGGGATGTGGGGCCATTTACTTAACATAAATCAGCTCCCTGAGTGTGAGCGTCTTAATGCATTCCTTTGGTTATAAACAGTTTAGAGTCATGCCAGCCAACATCTTCTCACCCCCACTCTCCTTAGCCCAGGCCTCCATTTGGATTTGTTTCCACAGCCAGAGACTTCAGCAGCTGCATGGATGCTAGGGAGACCATCCTGAAGACTAATAAGCTATTGTTTATCGAGCCCTTGTACACCCTGGGTGTAGGCGCGAGCCCTGCTCGTTGGCTCCCTGTGGGCACTGTGCTAAGTGCATCACATGCACTGTCTCATTTCATCCTCACCTCCAATATATGAGGTGGGGAACTGCATAAATGCTGCATTTAACAGAAAATTTTACAGAAACCCCACTTTACAGGAAAGAAAACTGATGTTCAAAGAGTTTCAGTAATTTGCCTAAGGCTGGAATTTGAACCTAGGCAGCTTGTTTTCTGAGCCCTTGCTCATGTAAAGCTCTGCCATGATTATGTTGTTTCTCATCTAATTTGGATGGTTTGTTATTGGGCTTTTGAGATCTTTCTTGGTTACTTAAACAGCAGCCCATGTGCTGGCAGAACAAGTCTGTGGATCCTGCTTCGACTTCCCCCAGCCAGAGGCAAGTTCGGGTTAGGAAATGTGTGTCGTTGTGGAAGTGGTGTCAGTGTGATGGACTTGTCCTTGTCCCAGCCTCAGATAGAGAACAGGGAGAGCCGGGCTCCCAGAGTCTTGGTTTGTGCCGTGCTCCCAGGTTTCTCCTGGGAGCGGATGTGCCAGGGCTTATGCTTGGGAGTCTGCCTGCATCCATGGAGCACTGACAGTCAGGGGATCCATTTTGGTATAAAAAGGGGCTGGTATATTTAGAAATAATCTCTAGAGACTGTTGTATGTTTATCTGTATGCTCAGAGATAAAAGTCAGGGAGGTGGGTCAGTTAGAAAATGCTAGGGTTGACATGCAGTTGACACATGGCTCTTTCCCAGGGATGCAGGGCAGCCTGATACATTGGGCCTATTTTAGGGTCTGTCTTTATCAGTTTGGAATTGTCACTGTCTGCACTGCAGTAAAACAAGACTCGCCTGGATCTGCTGTTCCTGACTTGAAAAAAGATCATCACACAGGCTTGCCTTCGATTCACAGTCTTTCTGCAACATGCTCACATGTTGTAGGGCTCTTTATTTTCTCTCCCTAACCCACTCGCAGATGTAACCTTCTGATTCACTGTCTAATTTAGGGCAGAAACTTGCAGAGCAATGTCAAGAGGGTCTGTTTTCACTTCTGGATATTACACATGCTTAATGTTCTTGCTTTGAATGCATTCCAAGAGGATCCAATAAATAAAGGAGCACATAGCACATCGATCGCAGTGGCGGCATGGCTCCATGTGGGTGTGCTGCTTTTGGGGATGAGCCATGTTTCTTTTTCTCCCCTGCCTTCCTCTCCCTCCCTCCCTTCTTTCCTTTGTTATGCAAAATACATTTCTCATTCATTGAACAAAACCATTTCCCAAGGGGTAGGAAAGTGCAACAGAGATTGTATCTCTAGCACCATATATTTTTCAGTCACAAAATTATTTCCCTGTGACTTTTTTTCCAAGTTCAATTCTCATTTTTCTACAGTCAATAATCATTGCAGTTTTCTATGAGATGACCCAGTTAAAACAACCCCTGCTTTATATAATGGAACTTCTTAGGTGGGCCACCCTGTTGGGAAGGCCCAGGACACCTCCTGGATTTGGTACATGCAGTTGCTGTGTTTGAAGGACACTGGGATCTGCTCTGTAGTAGTTTCCACTGGAAGGGAAATTGAGAAATGGGACATGGACCAACCACCCACGGAATCCAGGGAGAGGGGCAGAAGCACTGTCTGAGACAGGCACACGTCATGAGCTGGAACAGATGATGCTGGGCTGATGTGTGTGCCTTAATAGCCATAGCTTAGTGTTTAGCAGTGAGGCTGACCAATGTTCAATACAACATGTTGCCCACTTAGAGTGATTTAAGACGTATATCTTTTATGATCAACTGAGAAATTTAAGTACAACTAATAGCTCTGTGTGTGGTAGATTGGCAAGAGTTTTGGGCATTTTGTTTAAATTTGAACGTTAGCTAACTTTCTAGCAGGTGTTTCATATTGGGGTATCTCATATATAAAAAGATACTGGGATTCAGACTTTGTAATTGCAGATATTTCTTTGTTTTCTTTTCTTGTTTTTTTCAAAAGAAAGGGGAGATTTTAATGTATGGGTAGTCCAGGGTATATAATGTTATATATCACAACTTTTAATTATTTTTTCAGAGGAAGGAGAGTGGTTTTTGCTAGACTGGGCTGAGTTGGGATTTGGAAGTAAAAATAGCCTATTTGATATTGGGTATCTAGGGTATGCCAGGCCTTATATCAGGAACTTTATGTGAATTGTGTAATTTAATTCTTGTAACAGTCATGTGCTGTAGAGATGAGTACTTTAACTGAACAAAGGAAAGAACAGGTTCAAAATAGCTAATGCCACGGTAGCCCAGAGCAATTTGTAGCTGGTTATAGGGTACAGGGTTTGGGGCTGGTTGGGGGCAAGAGTTAGGGTCTCAGGCCTATGAGAGTTGGGTAGCTGGAATGGAGATAAAGCCCAGAACCTCCAAGAGCTTCTTGTTCAAGAAAGAGAGAGGCGAAACGCTTTGTGTACTGCTGCAGAGTAGACAGCAAGGAAGCTTATTGTCTGTCCTAGGGCTTGCTGTGTCACCTTGAGAAAGGAAAACTCTAGGCCTTGTACCACTCACAGGTGTAGGGTTTGAATTTATATTACTTGGACATCACAGGAACGTTAGGATAAAAAAAAAATCAACACAAAAACTAAATGTAGGACATTGATGAATGGAGTAAGAAATGTGGTGTGTCCGTGCAGCTGTGGACTGGCGCCCTCCCCCGGTGTGATGGTGTGTGGAGGGGATTGCATTTAGAAGAGGCCAGGACGGTGGGGCCCTCACGGTGGATTCCTGTCCTCAGAAGAGACGGCAGGGAGCTGGTTCTCGCTCTTTCCCCCAGCTGTGTGAGGACACAGCAAGGAGGAGCGTCTCCGAGCCAAGCAGAGAGCCCTCACCCGAAACCCACCGTGCTAGCACCTTCATCTCGGACTCTAGTCTACAGAACGGTGAGAATATAAATCTCTATTTTTTAAGCCACTCAGTCTACGGTATGTCATGACAGCCCGAGTTGACTACAGTGGAGTATTATTCAGCCTTAAAAAAGGAGGAAATCCTGTCACATGCTGCAACATGGGTGAACCTTGAGGACGTTGTGCTGAGTAAAATAAGCTAGTCACAGAAGGACAAGTGCTATGTGACCAGTCACACAAGGTATCTGCAGCAGTTAGACTCTCACAAAGTAGAGTGGGGTTGCCAGGGCTGCAGGAGGCGTGAGGGAGTTGTTCAGTGGCTGTAGCGTTTCAGCCATGCAAGATGAGCAAGTTATAGAGATGCGTTCGCAGCCATGTGCATGCGGTCAACACGAGTTTACAGTACACTTGAACATGGTTAAGATGGTTGTCATACTCAGTTTGGTTGCTATAATGAATTACCATAGACTGGGTGGCTTAAACAGCAGATATTTATTTCTTACAATTGTGGAGGCTGGGAAGTCCAAGGTCAAGGTGCTAGCAGATTCATTGCCTGCTGAGGACATCCTTTCCGGGCTGCAAATAGCTGCTTTCTCATTGCATTCTTACTGACAGAGGACAGAGCTGAAGAACACGCACACGGCTCTTCCTACAGGGGAACTAATCCCATTCATGAGGGCCCGTCCTTATAACCTGATCACCTCCCAAATGTCCCACCTGCTCGTACCGTCACACTGGGGGTTAGCAATCCAACATAAGAATTTGGGGGGGATGCAAAGATTCAGTCCATAACAATGGTAAGTTTTATGTATTTTTTTGCTACAATATAAAACAAAAACAAAAAACTGGATCAAGGATAACTTATGCCCATAGGCCCCTTCAAACATAAACAGCTCTGAAGCACATTTCTGCAGCTCAGGGCCCCTAAACCTTTTATAAAATAAGCAGTCCTGGCAGAAAATGAGCTTACAATAAAAAAAAATGTAAATCTCATAACGAAATAAACTACCATGAGGAACATTTGGCAGATACAACAAGCCCCAAGAACTAAAGTAATGGAACAATTTGAAGAGAATATAAAATAACTTTGTTTAGAACAAAGAGATAAAGAAAAACAGAAAACATAATAAAAGAATAGTGCTATATGAAAAAGACACAATTTGAAAAATAGTACCCGATTATGCTTTTAGAATTGACAAACACATTGAAATAAATAACTTAATGGATGGGTTAGACATCAGGTTAGACACAGCAGAATATAAAATCAGTGGATTGGAAGGTAGAGCCGATGAAGTTGTGCAGAGTACAGCCCAGAGATTACAATATTGCAGGTATGAAAGAGATGTTGAAAGAATTGGAGGAGAGAATGTAAAGGTTCAATTTATATCTAAATGGAGTTCTAGGAGATAATAGTGAGAATGATGAAAAGGTATTATTAATACTTAACAAGATAATGCCAGCTGGGCAGGGTGGCTCATGCCTGTAATCCTAGCACTTTGGGAGTCGAAGGTGGGAGGCTCACTTGAGGCCAGGAGTTCGAGACCAGCCTGAGCAAGAGTGAGACCCTGTTTCTACGGAAAACAGAAAAATTAGCCCGGTGTGGTGGCCATAGTCCTAGCTACCCTGGAGGCTGAGGCAGGAGGATCACTTGAGCCCAGGAGTTTGAGGTTGCAGTGAGCTATGATGATGCCACTACACTTTAGCCCAGGCAACAGAGTGAGACCCTGTCTACACACACACACACACACACACACACACACACAAAGATAATGCCAAGAACATTTCCAAATTTTAAGAAGATATTGACTTTTAGATTGTAATAACATCTGAGTACTGTAATTAAAAATACATCTACCATCTACGTCTAGACAATCAGTGTTGGAAAACTGCTTACATTTCAGAGAAAATGAGAAAATCTTAAAAGTGAGCAGGGAGAAAACACAGATTATTTCTCTATAAACAACAGACTTCATCAACCACAAAAGAGGCCAGAAGACAATGAAATAATATCTTCAAAGTGCTCAGTGAATATCAAACTAGAATTCTAGACAAAGCTAGATTATCATTCAAGAGTTTGGATGAAAAGTCATCTTTAGTATAAATGAAGACTGAGAGTACTTACCTCTATAATGATCCTTGCTGAAAGAACTACCAAGGCATACGTTTAATAAAGAAGTATTTGTTTTTTTAAAAAAAGATTAAGATTTAGGATGATTTAAATGGTTAAAATTCAGGTGGTTTTAGACATTGAACCAAAGTAAGGTGGAAAGTTAGTGAGAGATGGGGTAGTACAAAGATCAGAATATAATATAGTCTGAGGTCTCAGTATTTTTCAGAGGAATAATGAATTATTATTTAAAATATTTCATAAATGGAAAGGAAAAAGAGAGAAATACCCAGACACTGACCTTTGGACACCATCATTATTGCAAGAATGACAACTAATGCATACTGCGTTCTTAACGTGTGCCAAGGCCTTCCAGTATGTTATTTGGTTTAATGTCACAGCAATCATGTGAAAAAGGTAATGTGCCCATTTTGAGAGGTAAGAAAACGGGGGTGTATTTACCTTTGTACCCCCGTCACTCAAAATAATATATTGCAATGTTACGCAATAAATGCGGGTGAACCAAACGGTGCTGAGGTTAAAGACAGGAAACAACTTGCCCATGTCCACGTTAGGAAAGTGATGGGGCCGTTTTTCTCACTCGGTTCTGCCTCTCCTTGGCGTCTCTGTGCTTCCCTCTGCAGTGCTCTGCCCTCGCTGCTTCCTGCTGGGTAAGTGGCTTTCTGGAATAGTCAGACATGGTTCTGGACTTCCTGTAGGATGACACCCTGTTTCCCCTCTCACACGTTCTTTAGTCTTACTACTTGTCCCATTCCTGACGTCCTGGCTGTGTCTTTTCTGTGTGTCACATGGACCAGCAGTGTCTACTTGATCTCTGTTTTGACTCCAGTGAGCCTGGGCTAGCTGTCTCTCCCCTGTGTCTGTGGCACTCAGACAACATCTCCTGCTCGGTGTAGCCAGGAAATGTAGTAGTCATTGTAGCATTTTGAGCATGGGCCCTCTGTCCTCCCTCCCGTACACACCTGCCTTTACCATCTGTTCAGGATGCTTCTGGCACCTTGACCCTGCCACACTGAGTGCTCCATTGCATTCTAGACTGTGGATCTTAGAGTTTGCATTTCTCGAACCAAGGAGTCATCAGGGAGAAAGCCAGGGCCTGGGGTTGCTAAGCTACACCGGACTCTGTTCTAGTCACAAACTAGAGGAGAGATGCTGAGAGTGAGATGTCTCATGTTCAAGGAATTTTCTTTTAGTTTCCTATATTCTGATCAAAAACCCTGTATCTGCTCAAGTCTGCTTACATCCCAGATACACACACACACACACACACACACACACACACACACACACACGTACACATACTGAATTAATAACTGATTAAATCTGTGAAGATAGTTTTTTGTTGCTATTTGTTTTTTTGTCCCTTTGATATGTTTAATCATGGACTGTGCTATTTGGTTTCCTGAATTACCAGTTACTTTCAGGCAAAACAGTTAATCAGGTAGTCCCACCTGGCCTGGCTTGAACACAGAATGAAGGGGAGCTCTGAATGTGTTGAGGTTCCTATTACTGGCTTCTTACATACTGTCATCATTCTTTTGAGGGTTTTTCTTGGTGCATTTGGGTAGGCCCGAGCTCAGATGCATACCAGAGGGGCTCCTGATTTAAACTGCCAGTGTTAGCAGGCCTGGTGGACAGGTGGTGTCTTAAAGGCAAATGAAGACTCTTGGCTTTCTGCTGAGGGAAGCCATGGACCCCTCTAATCTGTCCTCCCCAAAGAGGCCCTGGTTATAGATGCCAGCTTTTCCAGGGCAGCCTGTGCTGCTGAGACCTGTGTCTTGTGTTCTTGTGACTAAGACAAAGCATTCTGACTTCCCCAAGGGAGTGCCAGGGATCAGTTTACCTTTCTTAGGGAGACAGCTGAGCTGGGTGGACTCCTCCTGGCTTTTGGCGAAGCTGGGTTCAAGTTTCAGCTAAGCCAACAATCTCAGATGTGGTCTTGGGAAAGCCTCTCCAGCTATAAATTGATGATATTTATCTCCACGTTGTAAAGAGAATTGATGATACAGCAGAAAATGCTTTGTAAACCTTAAAATACAATACAAATATAAGGCATTGTTACTCTCAGTGCTTGGAGGATGTATTGTGGGAAGTTAATGGCTCTTGCTCCACCATATTTCAGTGCCAGGAACCATGAGAGCTGTCAATGAATACTGATTAATGATGAGGCAGAGAAGCTGTTTGACTCCATGTGGAAGCCAGTGCTTTATATATTAAATGCATGCATTCATTTGATCATTCATTGAGCAAATATTTATTGAGTGCCTACTAAATCCTGGGCACTGGGAATACAACAGTGAATAAAACAAATGGTGTCATGATTAATGTTTCCTCTGGCTTTCACAAAGTTAGAAAAATTAGGGGTGTTGTTTTCGTAAAGTTAAACATATTCAACATAAAGGATTGTTCTTTATATTGATACTATGTCTTTACTGCAGTTTGATGTTAAAATGTTTCTTCTTTCAGACTGGGTGCAGGGGCTCCTGCCTGTAATCCCAGCACTTTGGGGGGCCAATATGGGAGACTCACTTGAGACCCTGTTGCTACAAAAAAATATTTTTTTAAAAAAAGTCACTTCTTTTGTGCAGTGATGGTGGTAGTAGATGGTAGTTGACTTTTTTTTTTTTTTTTTGGTAGTGATGAGGTCTTGCCATGTTGACCAGGCTGGTCTTGAACTCCTGGCCTCAAGTAATACACCCACTTCAGCCTCTCAAAGTGCTGGGATTACAGACATGAGCCACGGTGCCTGGCTGATGGTATTATAGTTGATTTTTTTTTTTTTTTGAGACAGTCTGACTCTGTTGCCCAGGCTAGAGTGAGTGTCATGGCATCAGCCTAGTCCACAGCAACCTCAAACTCCCGGGCTCAGGCGATCCTTCTGCCTCAGCCTCCCAAGTAGCTGGGACTACAGGCCTGCACCACCATGCCCAGCTAATTTTTTTCTATATATTTTTAGTTATCCAGATAATTTCTTTCGATTTTTAGTAGAGACGGGGTCTTGCTCTTGCTCAGGCTGGTCTCGAACTCCTGAGCTCAAACGATCCATCTGCCTTGGCCTCCCAGAGTGCTAGGATTACAGACATGAGCCACTGCGCCGGCCTATAGTTGATTTTTGAAAAACTTTTTACAGAGTAAAATAAAAAAAGATGTGTTGGTTCTTGAAATTCAAAAGCCAAGGAACCACTGATCCAGCCTAACTTCCTGCCCAGTGCAGGCATCTCTTCAGCATTCTTAACGGGGGTCACCTAGTTTCTACTTGGATAATTTCAGGGAGGGGGACCTCACTAACTTCAAAAAGCAGCCATTCCAATTTTAAGCAGCCTGTATCTTTTGAATGTTCTTTTTAATACTAAGTCAAACTCTGCCACCCTGTAACTTCTGCCCACCAGTTCCATCTGGAGCAAACAAAATATGCTTAGTCCATTTTCTTTAGCCCTCCAGAGTTTTGAGGCAGGCCACCATGTTTCATCTGGGTACATTTTCCAGGCTTCTTGTCCCCACTTTTTTTTACTCAAGTTCTCTTATGGCTTTATTCCTCACCCTCACCCTCCTGTTCTGCCTCTGCTGATCAGCCTGCACGGCCAGTTCCTCTGGAGTCTGTTACCTGGAAGGGCCGCGGGGCTTCAGCTGAGGGCTGGCCTGGGCTCTGAATGCAAATTAAGGAAGTAAGGATTGCATCTGCCGTTTCGTCAGCTGTGCTAGACTGTTCACTCACACTAAGATTCAGTCTATTAAAGCCCCTAGGGTCCTTGTCATATAAATCGCTGACAAGGTAAGCCAAGGTTCCTCCTGTCCTACGTTTAAGCATGAAATTTTTTCATCTAAGTGCAGTCCTTTACATTCATGCCTATGATATTTCATCACATCAGTTTGGACCATAGTTTCAGCTTATTGAGACCATTTCAGTCCTGACTCAACCTTCCAGTTTGCTAGCTTATTCCTCCCAGACTTGTGTCAGCAGCACATTTGACAAATTTGTCTTTGTCCAAATTTCTAATTCAGTGTTAAGAAAGCTGGAACCAAAGACAAAGGTCTGGGTCACATCAGCAGAGACCTTCTAAGTTTAAATGCATCAGTGAGTCAGTGCCATAGACATCTGTGTGCAGAATCAGCTCACCTGTGAATGTGCCAGCCATCAGTGCGTCTCTGGGTCAGTGAGCTCCAGACCCACCCGAGTGTATCACCCACACTGGTGACATGAGTTCTATTTCATTCAGACTCTTCCGCATGTCATTTCCTAAGCACTGTTAACCATTCCCATTATTGAACCACCATTGGTTGGATTATGACCTTTTTAAAAATTTGTATGCATTTAAGGGGTACAAGTTCAGTTTTGTTACATGAATATAAGGATTATGACTTTTAAATTTACTTTTTCAGCCCAAGTATAGGTCTCAAGTTCACATTTTTAAGTTTTTACTAGATATATAGCTAAACAGTAGCTATACTAGATATGTACCTAAACATGTATAGCTAAACAGTAGCTATACATGTCACTTACAGTCTGGGCCTCTTCCGTAAGATGTTTCAAGTTTTTCAAAGTCGATACATTATTTCCCTGCCCTCTAAAACCCTCTTTTCTTCCTGTGATCACAGTTTCAGTGACGGCACCACCGTGTTGGCCAAGCCAGATTCCTGGAAGCCATTCTCCATGTCTTCACTTCCTTCTCACTCTACAGTGAATTCAGCCAGCAGCTCCGAGAGAGTCTGCCTCCTTCCATCTCGACGTGCCTCTCCCGTCCAGTACTACGAGCCTTCTGGCTAGATTCCCTACTCCTCGTCTCACCACTTCTGGCTCATTCTCTTCTCACATCACCAGAAAGCAGAAGCACTGGTCAGATCACGCCGCTGTTCTGCCTTGAACACTTTGCCAGCTCCCTGTCCATTGTATGTGATGGCTGATCCTTCGCTGTCTGGCCTTTACTTGTCCTCCCAGCCTCATCTCATACCATCCCTTCTGCCAGCCCTGTACTTTAGATGTACTGCTGATTCCCAACTGCAGTGTGCTACTTTGCACATGGTGTTCCCTTTACCTGGAATGCCTTTCCATCCCTCCTAGTCAGCTAACTTCTACCTCTCAGGACTCAGATCCAGCATCCCCTCCTCTGAGACTCCTTCCACAACTCTAGACTGAGTCAGGCATCCTTCTTCTGAGTCACCATAACGCTCTAAGCACACCCGTTAGCTGACTTGTCTGTCTTGCCTGCTTTGGTTGGGGTCCCTTGTAGGCAACGATTGTGCTCTGTTGATCATTGCAGCCACAACCCTTAGTGCATAGTGGTAGGTACTTAGCATTTGTTGAACAGCTGGGTCAGTGGACAGCTTGACAAATAATTTCCAGTTTAATCTGGTCCGAGTGCCCGTTACTTCCCTTTTTGGCATTACTCTGTGATTCTGTGTCTCTGGCACCCTTTTGATTTACTGGCCTTGTAATGCCATTCAAAAGGTAAAAGAGGTACTTTGACATTGGTTAGTTTTTTTCTCCGTAGGTATTCCAAATTACCTGATTTCTAATTCACTGTAGGCTTGTGACACTCCAGTTTTACTGCTTAGTTACATGTTTGTTTCTCTGACCTTGAATCAGTTAGGGCAGGCGAGCAACTGTAACAAGTAGCCCCCAGATCCCACTGGCTTGACCCAATAAAGGTTTATTTTTCAGTTACGTCGGAGTCCAGTGCAGATATTCCTTGTCAGGTAGCGATTTAGAGACCCAGGTCCCTTTCATCTAGCAGGTCTGCGCTCTCTGAGGTCTCTCGGCTGTTGTACGGAGAGAGAGAAAGGATTGCAGGTGAGGAAGCAGAGAGCTGGTGTGTGGGAGATGCTTGCAGCCAGGCCTGAGTGCAGCACACCATCACTTTTGCTCTCGTTGCACTGGCCAGAACTTAGTCACGTGGCCATCCCCACCTGCCAGGGCACTGACAAATGTAGCTAGCTGTGACCCTAGGAAACAAGAGGGAACACAAATATTAGTGAGCATTAACAGTCCTTGCCATTGCACCCATTCTTAGGCTCTGACCTCATGTTCCCAGGGCTGCATTCCAGAGCCTTTCTTGTCCAGGATTTTTTTTTTGTGCTCCAAGCCCTTCCATCTTTTATTTCTCATCCTGAGTTTTTGGTCTTTGCTTTTTGCCTTTGTGTTCTCTCAGATCCTCTTGTGAGTTGGTACCTAACTCCTCCTTGCTGCTGACTTGTCTGTACTTGACTGAGTTTCCTAGAGCTGCTCTCTGCTTTGCTCACGTATCTGGGACCAGACCATCTGATCTTTGGTACCTGCCTGCCATTGCCAGATGTGTTCCTTGGGTGACAGCCCACCCTATTCCAAGTCCCAGCATGACAGAAAGAGAGTCCCTTCACTTTGTCCTGTGCTTTGAAGTCCTTCCTATGTGTACAGGAAGTGGATTTGAACTCTTAGAGACAATTAGAGAACTTAAAGAGTCACAGTGAAAGCCATTGGAAAACGTGGCCTGTGGGAAGCAAAAGAATCAGTGCTGTAATACCTTGCAGAAGATGTGCCTGAAGGGGCAGCTAATCTTTCTCTGTATGTAAAAAATGGTTTTAAAAAATACTAAAGGTGTTGGTGCTACAGTAGATGTTCCTTAGTTAACTCTGGAAAAGAAGAAAGTGTCTCATTAGTGTGAGGTCTTTTGATAAGAGATAAAGAATCCATGAATTTTAGAATTTGGGGATGTTGATACGGGTTTCTGAGAGAGCTTAAATAATGTGCTTTCCTGGGAAAAGCCATGTGGGCAGAGCCCTTCTTGAGTGCTTCAGCAGAGACCTGATGGGTGGTAGGAGATGGGTGAGCTGTCCCAAAATCTTCCATCATTTTGTGATTCTTAAAAAAAAAAAAAGCTGGGTGTTATTCTCTTGACTCATACACACTTAGAGTATTTGTTTCTGGGTTACTTTTCCAATGACTTCATAAACGGAAAGGGTGTTGTCTTGCAAGGTGTCAGGAACCACCCGAATTCCATTACCTGTCCATCGTCAGCTCGGCAGGTTACACGCTCAAGCAGGCCACGCCTCTGTTCTGTTGATGGCCTGCTTATCTATTAAGTGGGCATGAGAACAGGATGAATTTTCCAGAGGTTTGGATGAGAAGTAACTCTTGTTTCTAACATGCTTTAGAATATATAAGTACAACATCCTATGGGCATTCTAAATACAGTTATACTTTTGTTAGGTGCATTTCTCTGTATGTTGATTCTTTGGTTCTTGCCTTGAGACATGCAGTTTTTGCAAATACTGTTTCTCAGAAATAGCTCCTTAACTTATGTACTTCTCCTAGTGAGGGCTGAAATGGTACCTTCTGCTGGATTGGGGGCTGGGGACGAGGGGAGGAGGCTGGAGGCCAACACTCCCGGGCAGGGACCTCGCTGTAGAGGCCGTGGTGAGGTGGTCAGAGCACAGGCGCTGCTGTCAGGCTGCTTGGTTTGAACTGGGGCTTGGCACAAGTTCATCAGTTGCTCTGAGTCTCCACGCTCTCACCTGTAGGTAGGTGTCACGCAGTGTCTACCTTACGCAGATGTCAAGAGGATTAAATGAACTGATACACATGGAATCATGGGAACTAGGTCTGGCTCATAGGGAATGCTCTGTAAATATTAACCATTATTTTTAATCAAGAATTTCAGAGAGATGCCCTGCCCCAAGTGCCTTTTCCTTTGTTGTAATACTTGCTGAGTGTGTGTTTGGAGGGCGGTGGGACAGACTTCATTCTTTCAGACGTGAGTAGAAGGACCTTTCCTCTGTCCTCATGGTGCGTCAAGTCATGTTAAGAGATGACCATCAACACGTGGAGAAACCAGTTTTTCAGCTTACAGAATTTTGCTGAGGTGGTCACTATTCGTATGCAGCACTGAGAGCATGTAAGAGGACTGCGCTGCGCGAGGCAGGACTGGGAGCATGCTCTCTGTTGGAACTCTTAAATGAATCAAGGTGTTAAGTGGGTAGGGCAAGCTGTGCTTCCAGACCTGTATTATTACTTCTGGGAGAATCTGTGGTGCTCTGAGACTTTGCACTTTTTAGTCTAATGGAATTGAAGCTGTTCTCCATTCCCAGTGAGTCATTCTGACTTTACCTTCGATTCTGTGTTCTTGAGGGATTTAACTTGTTTAATGCACGAGAGGAAGGCTGGGGCAGGGCTGGAGAAGTGACGTTATATGAGCAGATAAACAGTAGCTATACATGTCACTTACAGTCTGGGCCTCTTCTGTAAGCCCTTAGCCACCCCTCCTTGTGCCCTGACCGTGGGGCAAGCCATGGATGGGGGTAGGGACAAGTGGTAGGCTAAGCACTGGTTTAGAAGACTAAGATTCATTTGCATAAGGCTAAGGCCACACTCTTTTGAAAAAATACATTCAACAGATGTTCATTGAGCACATCGTGTGTGTAAGCACCGTGCTGGGTGCTGTGTGAGGGACCTGGAGTGGTAAGACCTGACTTCTGTCCTCAGCGAGCTCATGATCTGCTGGGGGAAAGAAACACATGAGTCAAAGAGGTTGTGATGAACGTGGGAATAAAGGCAAAGTAACAAGAACTGCCACGCATGTTATCTGGGAGAGTCGTTGGGCCTCACTGGGCTCATCTGGTATGTGTTACATAGCCAGAGACTTTTAACATTTTTAAAATTAAAAAATTATGGTAAAAAAACAATAAAACATAAAATTCACCACCAGAATAATTTTCAAGCGTTATAGTTCAGTAGTGTTAAGTATATTCACATTGTTGGGAAACAAATCTCCAGAACTTTTTCTTCTTGAAAAATTGAAACTGTATACCCATTAAACAACTCCCTATTTCCCCCTCCCTCCAGCCCCTGGCAACTACCATTCTACTCTCTGTTTTTATGAGTTTGATACTTTAGATACCTCATATAAGTGGAACCATATGGTATTTGTTTTTCTTTTGTGCCTGGCTTATTTCACCCAGAATATGTCCCCAAAGTGCATCTGTGTTGCAGTATGTGTCAGTGTTTCATTGTTCTTTAAGGCTGGATAATATTCCATTGTATGTATATACCACATTTTGTCTATTCCTCTTTCTTTGGACATTTGGGTTGTTTTCACCTCCTAGCTGTTGTGGAAGGTGCTGCTATGAACACGGGTGTGCAAATATCTGAGGCCCTGCTTTCTGTTCTTTTGAATACGTATCCAGGAGCAGGACTGCTGGATCACATAGTAGTTCTATTTTTAATACTTTGAGGGACTGCCATACAGTTTTCCACAGTGGCTGTGCGATTTTACATTCTCATCAACAGTGCACAACACTTGCCAACACTTGTCATTTTCTGCTTTTCTATAGTAGCCGTCCTAGTAGGTATGAAGTGATAGCTCACTGTGGTTTGCATTTGCATTTCTGTGATGATTAGTGATCTTGGCCATTTGTATATGATCTTGGAGAAATGTCCATTCAAGTCTTTTGCCCATTTTTTAATCACCACCCAGAGACTTCTATTTCTGCCCTGATCATGCTGCTCAGGCATTGGAATTGGCCATCTGGAGTTGACCTGTTTCTGTAAAGACGGCCAGACCAATCCTGCACCAGCAGAGGCTGAGGGCAGCAGGGATTTCCCCCTTAAGAAGTCCCCGAAATATGTGGGTTACTCATCCCGTTGCTCAGACAACCAGCATCCCCTGGAGACTGGTTACCTCTGCCTGTTGCTTTCTGCCTTCATCTGACAACAATTTTACACAGGAGATTAGTGCTGGGTGTTTTTGTTTCCTGTTGCTACAGTAGCAAATTACCACAAATTTAGTGGCTTAAAACAACACAAATTTATTATCGTACACTTCTGGAGGTCAGATGTCTAGAACGGGTCTGCAAGGCTCTATTCCTTCTGTGTGCAGCGGGGTAAGAATCTGGTTCCCTGCCTTGCCTTTTTCAGCTTCCAGAGGCCTCCTACATTCCTTGGCTCATGCCCCTTCCTCCCCTGGCAAAGCCAGCAGTGTAGCATCTTCTCTGCTCTCCTGTCTCCCTCTTGTAAGGGTGCTTGTGATGCCCTCAGACCCACCTGGACGATCTGAGATCATATCTGCATCTCAACATCTTTAACTTAATCACATCTGCAGTTTCTTTTACCACCTAAGGGAACATGTTCATAGGTACCAGGGATTAGGACATGGCCATCTTTAGAGGGTTGGTCATCATTTAGCCTGGTGCGCTGGGCCTCTGCCATGTAAAGGGTGGAGGTTAGAGCAGTTTTTATAGGGAGGGTTCTCATTCTGTGCCCTCTAGCCTAATCCGGTCATACACAACTTGTGCAGTGATTTCCTATGAAACTTCAGGTATCCTTCTTTTCCAGTTCAAGCCTGATAAGGTCAAATATTTGTAAACTGTTGGCCAGATGGAGGATGTGTCTCCATGTAACCGGTCTGTGTGGTGAGTGGTATGGGCTGCCGTATCAAAGGAAGGCAAGAAGCCTTGCACCCTCGGCGTGGCATTGAGGGGCAAGACATCACTAGGTGTTGTTCATTCAGTTTGGGACAGGTGGCTCAGCTGTGCTCTGAAGTGGGCTAGAAGAAGTTGCGAGCATGGTGGAAATCCTTTAGAGGCTGGAGAAGAAGGGTGTGACCCTTGTGTTTCTCTCGTGTCTCTCTATATCATTGCCAACTGAAGAGAGGACTTTGGCTTGAAATTGAAATAGTTAACCTTTAGTAAACATGCATTAGAGTTAATGCACCCTATTCAATCCCTATTCAATGTTATATTATTCCCGTTTTACTGATAAGAAAGCTGAACAAAGGAAGATCTCCTCAGAAGAGGAGAGTTGAGACTCAGATTGAGATGACTCTAATGTCTCATTAGATATCTGATTCCAAAACACATCTTCTTCCTGCTGTGCTACATCCTGTCTTCTGGGTTCTTCCCTCCACCTAAAGCTGTTGCCCTTGGGAGTGGAGTGTGGAGTCGTGGGTGATGCAGGAGGAGGAGCATCTTGGTGACTGGGGTGCTGAGCCACAGTCTGGAGAGGGTGGCCGCAGCAGAGGCCAGCCAGTGCTTCAGAAGGCTGAGCTGCCTGTGGCTTACCTTTGGGCCAATCTCACATCGGCTGCTTTGGTTTCAGGGCCAAATTTAGTTGCAGATTCTTGAAAGAGCAGGATTCCTGGCTGGACAAAGTTACTGGAGAGTGTGCATGTGAGTGTGTGACTATGCGCACGTCTGTGGGTCCCTCCTGCACCAGTGGAGCCCACGCTAGGCATGCATCTAGGCACTTCGTGACCACCTACCCTGTGCTAGGCACTGGAGACGACAAAGTGGCGTGAGACAGCCCTGCTCTCAGGGTTATGCTTGCACAGCGGGGAGAAGCCACGTGGATACCAGCAAGGCAGTAGCCACGGCTGTGAGCCACACAGATGCAAGTGATGCTCTGAGCCTCCACATCCCACGCTGGTGACACATGTGTTTGTACATGTACATTTGTACCTGTGTGCATGTGGTCACACAAGGACTTGCCTCCCCAGCCCCTTATCCTGGGCAGGTTGGCAGCTGTTGTCCCTTCCCCCATGACTGATCGGTCACACACTGTGTAATCATCGATGATCTGGGGCCAGTGGGTGGCACCTTCATAGCTCCTTGGCTCAACTGGGAAGACCAGGCGTTTGCCATCCTGAGCACGAGCTGTAAGACCATAGCTTTATACAGAAAACCGCCCCTCTTTGATAGCACTCAGCCCCCAGTGTCTGTGGTTGCAGGCTGCCAGGGGACCACCTAGTGACAAAGCTATGTTTAGGCTGTCTGTGTTTTGTGCTGAAAGGACATCTTTCTTCTGTAGAATGCTGAGTGCACAGAGCAAATCATTTCCCCCAATAACCTTCTCTACCTGTGTGTAAACTAGGTAGCTTTCATCTTTAGAAGGGTGTTGCCAAGTCACCCCTGAGAGCCCACATATGTGCTTTCATGCCTCCTTTAATGTGGATACCTCTTATTAGCCCCATTTCACAGATTGGGAAAGCAAAGGCAGGAAGACTGCCAAAGAGCCCGATGTTCAAGGACAGCTGATGAGCAGGTAGCTGTGATTCCAGTGGCTTCCTGCTCCTCAATCTCAAGTGCATGAGAGAGGCCATGAAGACACCTTCATACACCAGCAGACATTTCATCAGCGGTCCCCTGGGGAGTGTGCACCCCACTCTCAAGGAGTCCTGGCACTCCTGGCCCATTAGCTGTGTTTGTAGAGACTCAGGGGAGTAGCCCTGGTAAGTGGCTACTTACATCTACTCAGTAGATGCTTCTCAGATTCAAATATTTATCAGCTTTAAAGGAGAGAACTCAAGGGTGGGTGAGCTGGGCCTGAGGATCCATCTGGGAAGCCTGTTTCTTTTGCCAGCATGTTCCAAACAGTAAACTTACCCATCCCTCACCTGTGAATTCTAGACTCACAGAATGCCAAACAAGTGCATAGGGCCTTAGAGATCATTTGGCAAACCCCCTCATTTTACGGATGAGGTGACTGTAGCACGGGGGGTGAACTTGTTTAGAGTCACACAGCTACTCAGTGGGGGAAGGAGGAGGAGACCCATGTATCAGCCCCACTCAAAAAAGTGGAGAGGGAGAGCTGACCAGGAAGTGGGAGTAGTGGGAGCTGCCTGTGCCTCAGTGGCATCGTGGGGGTTGTGAAATGCAGACACCTGGGCAGGGTCCGAGTTGGGTGCCCACAAGGCCTCCTGGCACTTAGCTCCTCCTCGTGCCTGTCCTCCATTGCTGTGGGCCACAGGGGCTCAGCTGCCTTTAACAGTAGCAAAACAGTACCAGTTAATGACTGCTGCCCACTGAGAACTTGGCATGTGGCTGCGCTAAGCTAAGTGCTTATAAATGTTTCAAAACCTTTGCCACAGCTCAGGGATACCTGAATCTCAGAAATGTTAAATGACTTGCCCAGGCTCACAGGGCTAGTAAATGGCAATACAGAATCGGCACTTTGAACTCCTGGTCTGTGTTTTTAACCACTGGACTGTGCTACTTAATCTCTTCGGGGAGGTGGCTGCCATATTCACTCAGTTCCCTTGCAGTGCTGTCTTGCTAAAACTCCGTATTTCTAGATTCCGCACTCCACCTCCCTACTTTTTCTTTGCTGTCTTTGTAGACTAGAACCAGATCCAATTTGTCTTAAAGGTTATGACCCTTCTAAATTACTATGGGGGCATAGAGGAGAGGAACACAAACAGGATGACAAAGTTACAGACATTGTAGAGTTTCACAGCATTTTTACAGCCCTGCTTTCTGCTCTTTGAATCCTAATTCCACTCTGAGATGAGAAATAGTAGTGCCTTTGACCTCTGCCTTTTGCTTTTGGGCTCGTAAAGAGGAACTTCCCTGGCTCTCCTTGTCTGCTCCCTCTTGGCCCAGCCTTTCCGTGCAGTTGAGACCTTGAGAGAAATCTGGGCAGCACCCTAAGTGCCCTCGGCCCCTCTAGAGGACTTGGATCTTTGAGAACCCACAACCTAGGTGGCATCTGCTCCCCTGAGCCGCTGCCCCACACAAGGATTACCCCACCAGATGTTTCCTCAGTCCTGCAAGGAGAAAAAGATGCCGGAGGAGGGAGGCGGGAGGGGTCAGATACCACTGGATCCAGAGAGTGTCAGAAGGAAAAGAAAGGGCAGCACACAGGCACAAGGATGGGAGACAGCACAGTGGAGGAGCAGAGCTCAGGTGTTCCTGGCTGCAGGGGGATCTGAGGACAGAGTATGGAGTTAAGATGCCAGAGGTTGGGGAGGTTTGGGAGCGAGTCAGTCAGTCCTAGCGCTGTGTGCCCCTCCTTGCCTTGGCAGTTATCATTAGCACCCAGAATGATGTCCTTTGCCTCCTGACTTGAGTGATCAGGAGGTGAAGTTAGCATTCCTTCAGCAAAATGCTGCTTTTTATGCCAGATGCGTGCCAGGCTCTGGGCTAGGCACAGAGACAGAGATGAGTGAATCATGGCCTGGAGGTATTCCTAGGTGCTCGGAGCGGAGCTTTGGGGCAAGACTGAAACTGTGGCAAAGTTAGCGGTGTGTCTAACCTCGGATCACCCATCTGTCCCAGACACAGGTCTGACGCCTGATGTTTAATGGCGCTTGAGACAACTGTTGATGTATTTGGGTGTGAGTCTGGTTTTACTCAGTTGTGAAGGCATGTTTGTGCATGTGCATGTGTGATTTATTTGATATTTGAAAACAATTTATGACCAGAATTCTTTGCACCCTTCTGTGGGCCTGTGTCACGTGCTGAGGGCCCTGTGGAAGAACTCACATAGAGCGGCAGCTTGTCCTGCCCCGTCTCCCCTCTGGCCTGGCCCAGTTCACTGCCCACATCCCCTTCCTGAGGGACAGCTTCCAAATGCCTTCACCTTCTGGCTCCCTTCTCCTGAGCAGGACAGATCTCCCTCCCCAGATCTGCTTTCTCTTGGGATATTCTTTCAAGTGCTCTGAGTGCAACACTCAGCTTTGGGTTTTTAAAAAACATTAAATTAAAATAATTTTTGTTATGGTAAAATACATACCATAAAATTGGACATTTGAACCATTTTTAAGTGTACAATTTAGTGGCGTTAAGTATATTCACCATGTTGCATAACCATCACCACTATCTCTTACTTGAACTTTTTCATCATTCAAGGCCAAAACTCTGTACCCATTAACTTCCTATTTTCCCTCCTCCCAGGCCCTGGCAACCTCTATTCTACTTTCTGTTTCTAAGACTGTTCTAGGTACCTCATGTAAGTAGAATCACAAAAAGACAATATTTGTCTTTTTGTGTCTGGCTTATTTCACTTAGCGTAATGTCTTCAAGGTTCATCTATGTTATAGCATGTAGCAGCATTTCATTCCTTCCTAAGGCTGAGTAATATTCCATTGTATGGACATACCATGTTTGTTTACTGATTTATCCATTGATGGACACTTGGGTTGTTTCTATCTTTTGTCTATTGTGAATAATGCTGCTGTGAACATGGGTATATCTGTTCGAGTCCCTGCCTTCAGTTCTTTTGGGTATATACCCAAACGTGGAATTGCTGGATTATATGGTAATTCTATGTTCAATTTTTTGAGGAACTTCCACCTTGTTTTTCGTAGTAGCTACACCATTTTACGTTCTCAACCAGCAGTACAAGTATGTTCTAGTTTCTCCACATCCTCTCCAATGCTTGTTATTTTCTGATTTTTTTGATAATAGCCTTCCTAATGGATGTGCAGTGCCCTCTCTGGCTTGAGGACGTCCGTGAATTAATAGATCACAGGGAGCCCCCAGTGTTCCCTGTGCTGCCCTTCCTAGCCCAGCGGCCCCATAGGTTGAACTTGCCCCACAAGCACAGGCAAGCTGGAGCAGCACTGGGGTGGCCGAGCGCTCTCTCAGGCCACCTCTCCAGCTGTGAGAGCCCTCGCCTGCCTTTGAGGCTGGGGAGGAGATCCAGCTGTGGAGGCGTGGTAGGGCTTAGACTGGTTGGAGAGGTTGGGCCAGAGCAGTGAGATGCCTGGGCCCGAGTTCTGGAACCTGAGTACTGAGCTCTGAGGCTCCCTGCAGTGTCTGGTTGAGCTCCTCATTCTGAAGAAGAAGAACTTGAGAGCCAAAGGAGGAGCGCGATTTGCCTGAGTGCACAGAACAAATGGGTGATGGAGCTGGGTCTCGAACGCATATTTCTTCATTTCCATCCTAGTTCTTTCCCCACCAAACTTGGGAAAGAGTCAGGAGGCTAACTTTGTGGTTATATGAAGCTTAATATTTACCAGGAGCCAAAGCCTCAGGGGACACTTGCATATTTTGTCATTGCCTTCCGCCTTCTTGTCTGCCTGCTGTCTGGAGAGGTTTTGTGGGGATTAATGAGATAAATGGCTTTGGCTTTTTTAAATGAAAGGAGCATTATACTTTCCACCAAGCATTGTTACTAAATGGCCAGGGAGAGCGTAGGAATAAGCTAATGCTGTTTCTGTTGTCCTGCTTTAATGAGAATTAGGCACATCCAGGAGTAGAGCAAACCCGCTTTGTACAGGTGTATTTGCATGTGTTATGTTTTCAGTGTGTAAATATGTGGGGTGACCTCCCTTCTCCACACAGCGTGGTTCCCCTGATGATGGGAGGATTTCAGAGCCTTTTTGCCAACACAGGATCCTGTTTGTGGGGTAGGAAGGTGAGGCCCCACCTTCCAGGCTCTCTGGGATCGCCCATATTTTCAATGCTCTGGAGAGATTCACTTTCTCACAAACTGACAGCATTGATATTTGTGTATGGAATGTAGACATGATTTTCAAGAGGTAAGTGCTTAACATGCAGGATGTGCTTCTGGGGAGATTTTTTTTGATAAAACAGCTTTCATGTTTTATTTCACTTCACTGAAATGAGGGATTCTTTGGTGCCCCCAGGCTTTATGTGTGGATATCTGTGGGACGATTCTTGTTAAATAATAGTTTATATTTGGGTAGTACTTTCATAGACGTAATCTCATCTAGTTTTTATGATCATTCTGTGAGGAACATATCTCTGTTTTGCAGATGAGTAAGTTGAGGCGTGGAGAAACACACGTCACTTGGTCCTTGGTGCAGGGGATGGCCGCAGAGTCAGGGCCTGGGTTCTGGTGCCGCCTGGCTATGTGTGCTGGGGAAAGATACCCGCTCTGATGCCTGGTTCTGCTCTGACTCCTCCAGGGGCAGTGCTTATGTGGACGGCACGTCTCCCCAGCTCCTCACTCAGAGTCGAGATGCTGTTCACTGTAGGTGCCTAGCCCCGTCCATACTTCCTGGAGGCAAGTGGATGCGGAATGGAATTGTTTTTAAACAAGATGAAAAGAAAAAGCTACGCTAAACCTAGATAATTCTATTTGCAGAGTGCCACAGTTGGAAACTTAGGAGTGCAAAGTATCCTTCATCCAAAGCTTAGGTTGGAGTCAGCAGAGGCTGCCAGGAGTTGTGTGCTGAGTTTTTGAGGACTTCTTTCTTTCTCTGAGGCCACAGGCAGATGCTCGTGTTTCCCGGTGGTGCCGGGGATTAGGAGAAAGAGGCTTCAGGCAGGCTAGGAAGGTGGGCAACCTGTTTGCCGGGTGGGATCCGTGTGCCCCTTCCAGAGTGGGACTGTCAGCATCTAGATAAGAATCAGGCACTGGTTTGGCCATAGTAATTTTGGAAGTGTACTTAAACAGCAAAACCAAACCACAATTTTTTTGCCTTCTGATTACCAAAGAATTGCTTACTGTATAGAATTTGGAATATATCATAACAAAAAATGGCTAGTATTTATAAGGCTGTTACTCTCAGGCACTGTTCTGAGAGCTTTACACTTATGAACTCATTTGAGCATCACAACAATGCTATGTGATGGGCTCTGTTATAGCTCCGCTTTGCACGTGAGGAAACTCAGGCACGGGGAGGCTATGTGACTGTTCAGCCACCGTGCTAGCAGCGGCTGGCAGAGCTGAAGTTGGATCTAGGCTCCTGGTTTCCAGGTCCATGTCCCGAAGTGTTAGGCTGTCCTGCTTCTCTGCACATAAATGTTACCACCTGAAGATAACCACTAGTGATATTTTTACATGTTTCCTCTTAGTCTTTCTTCTATGAAAAAGAATCTCATATAAAATTGGGGTCCTAGTGCATGTACTTTTTTGGACTCTGTGTTGTTCAATATTATGCTGTGAAAAAATTTTATTATTTTTCTATAGTATTTAATATTTTTCAGAATGTAATTTTTATGGCTTCCTAAGATTCAATCCTATGGATATGCACTGATTTATCTAAGCAGCCCCCACTGGTGGGCTGTCAGGTTATTTCCAATTTGGTATTAGGGTAATTCATGCTGTGATGAGTTGCTCTGCCGGAGTCCTGGATTAGTCCTTAAGGATAGCTTCTGAGGAAGGTCGTCGGATGTTGGAATTTCTTAACGGCTCTCGTTACCGAGCGCTAGATTGCTTTGCTGGCAGGGCGTTTCAGATCACGCTTCCGTTTGGTGAAGTGAAAGAGGCACTGGGCAGGATTCAGGGCTCAGTGTCCCCATCCCAGGTGGGCTGGGGAGCTAAGGGCACAGCTCCATTGTCCTCACAACACAGAACAGAAATGCCCTCCGCTGCCCCAGGCGTTTGGGTCTGTGGGTCGGTGAGCAACGAGCCTCAGGAGCAGGGCCACTCCTCTGCCGCAGGTGCCACTGTGCCAGCCCACTGAGTCACCCCGTGGTCCATGAGGCTGGGCGTTCAGAAGCACGCTGGGTGACAGTGAACGTGTAGGTGAGAGTTAGCCCAGGGTGCCTTTCTGTCACTCCGTTCTCTCAGGTGGTGGCAGGAGGGAAGCTGGGGCCACTGTCCTTGCCAGGCCTCGCTGCCTCCTGTGTTCTAGTTCTGGTGACTGGGAAGGGGACTCTCCCTCACTTCCTGTCTGCTTTCTTACCTGTGAAGTGGGCCAAAGCAACAACACACTCTGTATCATGGGATAGGAGTCTAAGTAATTAATATTGTGGCAAAAAAGTCTTGGGACAATTACATTTTGAGTCATTCATTTGTTCAAAAAATTTTCATTGTGCACATACCACACTCCAGTCTGTTCTGGGCTCTGAGAATACAGTGCTGAGCACAGTGGACAAGGGCTCCTGTTTCCAGACACATTTACATATGGCAAACATACTAATTTAAGATAATCGAATAGTATCATCCCTGTATACATCTATACAGAAAGCTTTGAAGGCCAAAAAAAATTTTATAAAGAACTTTCGTGTGGCAAATGTGTTTTGAGCACCTACTAATAACCACTGTACTAGGATTTCTTTTCTTTTCTTTCTTTTTGTTTTTTTTTTGGAGACAGGGTCTTGCTTTGTTGCCTGGGCATGAGGGCAGTGGCATGATCATAGCTCACTGTAACCTCAAACTCCGGGGCTCAAGTGATCCTCCTGCCTCAGCCTTCCAAGTAGCTGGGACCACTACTTATCCACCATAGCTGGATAATTTTTCTATTTTTTGTAGAAACAGAGTCTTGCTACATTGCCCAGGCTGGTCTCGTACTCCCAAGCTCAAGCTATCTCCCTGCCTTGGCCTCCCAGAGTGCTGGGATTATAGGCATGAGCCACCATGCCTGGCCTGTACTAGGATTTCTGAGGCCACCAAAGTGAGTCCTGCTCTCAAAGAGCTTATGAACTGTTCAGAGAATAAGAGAAGGACCCAGATATTAGAGTTTAACTCATCTCAGGAGTTCATGAGCTGAAACAGAGGAGAGGCTGCACCAGTGTTTGGGTCCCACAGTGGAGTGCTAGGCCTCTGCAGCACTCTGTGCCCTGTCTGCACCCTGGCCTGCTCCCTAGATGTAAGCAACCTGAAGGATTTCTGTCTTCCAGCTCAGCGTCTGTCTTTAGTTAGGGCCAGGTCTGTTTTTCACCTCAAAGGTGACTGCTGTCACACTTAGAAAGCTAAAGTGCTGACTTTCAATAAACTTGAAGTAATTCCCAGCTAGGGCCTGCAGTGTAGGTGTGCCATCACCCGGTGGTGATAGTGCCTTAGTTCAAATAGCAAGAGGTCGAGACTTCCCTCCTCTCTATGCTTGGGAATAAGTGGAAGAAGGATTTTATTAGTGTGATGTATTATTTTTGGTTGAAGGTTATGGTTTAGCCATGTGTATCTGTTAGTGTGTTTTCTTCCTTACTCTCTCCGATGTCGGTATGGAGAAGGCGTTGTGATTGGGGCCCTCTAGCCAAGGTAATGCTGGCTTTTTGGTCATCTGCAGGTGCTTTGCTTCCAGTGGGGTTCCCTGCCAGGTAGGATTCTTTCCTTACGAGTTGCCCTGTAAAGAACAGAGAAGAGGTTAGTTTGCTGGCTCACTAGAAGGTGTGAATGCTGGTAGCTTTTCCACTTTTCCAGTTGGCTCAGGCTCCTGAAATGCTACAGATTCTCTGCCTCCCGCTGCCTTTGCCCCATTACCAGATGCAGGTGGGATGTGGTGTAGAAAAGAGATGGTTTTGTGGTAGGGGTGCCCGATTGATTGAGGTGCAGAGGTGGCCGCAGATGTCCTTGGCCCCTCATGGTCTCTTTGTTTTGGAGCAGATTTGCGACTGTGGCTGTGGGGCCTGTTCTGAGTGTCCCGTCTCCTCTGAATTGTGTCTGTTGCAGGGTGAGGGAAGAGGAGGGTGGAGAGAGTAAGAGAATACTACTGGAAATAGTGTGAAAATAGTCCAGGTGGGAGGAAAAAGGAGTCAGGTGCATAGCACCGTGGGCGGCACATCCAGAAGACCCACTGGGTGCTCACTGGTGAGAAGGTGTCCATGTCCCGGGGCTCCCTCTCACTTGGGCTTGGGGGGAGTGCAGCTTCTCTATATGTCCACGGAGAAGAAATTAGTTTCTGATTTATTTGTCAAGAGTATTAGATACTGAAAAAGGACTTTGGGTTTCTACATTGTTTGTTGGATCTTAGACTCTCTTATGCTTTGAAAATATGTCTTTTTGCACAGAGTGATAATTCCTGATCAGAAAATCCACCCACCCATCAACATCTGAATCAGTTCTTGATTGCTTTTTTAAAGAGTTTTTTCACAGTTTAGAATTACGTGCTCTGTCAGTTCTCACTCCTGCTTTTTACTCTTTATTCCTCTCTGTGCTCTTCCCATGGGGACTGCCTCTTAGTATAGACCGTGTTGTCCAGTATGTGGTCACATGTGACTGTTTACATGTACATTAATTGAAAATTAAGTAAGATGTAAAATGTACCTCATCAATTGTACTAGCTATATTTCAAGTGTTCAATAGCCACATGTGGCTGGTGACTACCATGTTGGACAGCCCAGAATTATAGGCCATTCCGTTACTGTATAAGTTGTATTGCACAGTGTTGCTCTAGACTGGTATGTCTCAGTCAAGGTTCAGGCTTATAACAGAAACTGCTATAGCCATAAGAGGGAAGACGCTTAAGACAGGAATTTAAGGGCTTATAAATAATTGATTCTAAGCTGGACCTGTAGGTAAGACTCCCAGAACAATACCAGAGAACAGGCCTGCCAGGGGAACTGTGACTCTGGTCCAGTTAGGAAGCTGGGACATGTGGATGTCACTGTGCCCAGGGCTGGCTCCAGGATCACCCCACCATACCCATGATCCAGGGATCAAGAAGCCATTGGCAGGGGCTTGCCAGCTCTATGCCAGTGGAATAGATATCCTTCCCGCCTGATGTGGCTTTGATTCAGTTCTTGATGGGTCAGTCCCAAACTTGCATCAGGAATTCCAGCTATGAGGGTGATAAGAAACTATTGTTTTTAGCTCTCTAGTCTCTGCAACTGGGGTTGGGGGGGCACAGGAGAAGGAGGCTGGAAGAGCTGTTGAGCTAGCTAGTCCACCAGTCTCCCAACTGCTGCAGGTACCAAGCTGCATGTGATCTTCTGTGGATGAGCACCACTGGACTTGAGGTGGAGAGGGCCTTGGGCTACCTCCCAAGACCATAAGACATCGTCTTCCCTGTCTTCATTTTCCACCTACCTGTGTAATGCAATAGATGGGAAGATTAATGGCTCCTGCTTTCTAGTCATTTGGCCTTTAATGGGCAGAGAAAGTACGGTTTCTGTTTCAGGTTGGCAGCTATGCTCTTAAAGGGAATGCAGGACTCCTTGTCACTATATTGAGGTGACAGACACTGAGAAGCAAACAGGCTTCTGCAAAGACCTTGGGTGACACCTTGGCTTGAGAGAAAGCATTTCCTTTGTGCTGCAGAGATTGCTAAGTGTTCAGGACTTTAGGAGGAAATTCACTTGCAGCTCTGTCCTTTCTGGGTGTGAACTGCTGCTGCGTGCTCTCCCTAAATCAATCTGAATGTCTGTGTGTACAAAGCCTTTCACTGGGAGTGACCTGCCTTTGTGCATGGCAGAAGGTACCAAGCCTAAAGAAGAGGACCTGTGCTGTTGGGGCAGGTCAGTAGCCCCAGACCTTTTCCTACACACATGGCCAACCAGGAATCCCTTTATGGTGCCAGAGGTTTGGGCATCTTTATTAAGGGTGGCATGGAGGCAGGGAGATGGGGAGAACACTGGCAGCTAAAGTTTGAGTTCTGCTTATTTGGATTGGGGATTTTAAGAAGGGATCATTTAAGCCCACACCTGAAGTGTGAGAAGCAATCACCAAGCAAGAGCAGAGGGAAGAATGTTCTAAGTACATGCAAAGGCACTGTGACAGAGGGCTGAGTATGTGTGAGGCATGAAACGAGGCCAGTATGTCGGGAGTGCCCTGCACCAGGCTGCGGGAGGATCGAGATGAGCTCGGAGAAGTGGGCCCAGGCCAGCCTATACAGGCTTGATCAGCCATGGCAAAGGGTATGGATTTTGAAGGGCTTTGACATGGGCAATGATGGGGCCTGATTCACAAGTTCTAGTTCTAAAAGGTTACTTGGCTGCTACATGGAGATCGGCTTGGGGATAGGCGAGAGCGGACGTGAGGGAAATGTCAGGGGCTGCTGCAGCATTTCTGGGCAAGAAACAGATAGTGGCTGGACTAGGGTGGTGGCCTGGGGGGTGGAAATCCTGCTCAGAACATCCCCCTGCCACAAACACGCACATTCAAGAAGTAAGTGGAAGGGCCTGCTGGCTTGAGCACAAGCCTGTTCCTTAGGACATGGATGGACTTGCTCCAGCGAGTTCTTTCTCAATGCCCCATGGTCCACCTTCAGCTGCATCATGGCATAGTTATCAATACCGTCATTTGCAAATAGATTCTGAACATTTTCTGGGATATGGCACTGGATTCGATTCATGGATGGAAATGTATTAAAGAAGAAAAGTCAATTGTTTCACCACTGAACACTTTCCAGGTCCCCAGCACCAAGCTTCACTCACAGGGGACACCAAAGAAGCATAAGCCACTGTCTCCTAACTCAGACTCCTCACTTGGACTCTGGCAGAGCAGAATGGCATGAGGCTGACCAGTCTGTGCCAGGGTCTTGCCCTCATCCTGGTCCCTCGGAGAAGTAGCTGCACCTGTGTGCAGGAGGAGCTGGGCCATTTGACAAGCAGGAGTCATTTTTTCATGCCCAGGTACGCGATCACTGCTGTGGCACCTACCTGTGTGTGTGTGGCTTGATCTGCTAAGTGTCTGCTCTGGGGCTCGTTCAGGGGTGAGAGCATCCATGGAAATAGCCCAGTCGGACAGAGCCAGAGCAGACTTAAATGGTGGCATCCTTTCAGCTGGCAGCCAGGAGACAGAGCTTTGAATCAGCTTTATAATTTGAAAATTGGTCTCTTTGCATTGGGTATTTATTTCGTGTTAACAAAAGCCATCAAGGACACAATGCTGCCTGCCCTGCCTTCATGGCTCTACTCTGGATTCAAAAACAGTGAGCCAGAAATGGAGGTTTTCTACTCCTGGGGTTCTTGGGTAGTTGTGCCACCTTGTTGTGGGTGACCTGGAGATACTCACAGAACCTCAGGTCTGGGTGGAAAAACTGACCTAGAGAAGGGGAGGCCCAGCTGGGTCACGCAGTGCAGCCCGCCTGGAGGCCAGCCCCAAGAGGCCACACCTGTCTCACCGCTTGTGGCTCTGCGTTTCCTGTGGCAGGGCCCTTAGTCATGTCACAGGGCTGTAGCGATGCTTGGAAGTGCCAAGACCAAAATACTGAAGGTTGTTTTCTTGTCCTCTGGCTAGGGAGAGGTTGACATTCCATTTCTCCCCACGGGCCTGTTCATATGAGCTTTCTCCAGATGGTGTGCTCCAGAGAGGTCCTTGTGGTCTGGGAATGGTTCACAATATAAATAAGGTCCCCTGTGGAGTGAGGGGGGGGGTTCGGAAGTCAGCCAATCAAGACCTGGTTGGCAGAACTGCCCCCTGGCTCTGTGCAGGCAGCTGCCATCTTGTCGCTGCAAGCCTGTGTCTCAGGCGCGGGTGCAGGGGTGCTCCGCGCACACAGCCTTCCTGGGCAAGGGCTGCGTTCTCTGGCCTGGTGCTTCCTGCCCTCTTCCCAGGTGTTTTCAGACTCCTGGCACTGCTTGGTTTGGGGACCTGGCAGCCCATATGAGAGGGGGGATTAAGGGTGATGCTTGGGGCTGGGAACAAAGATTAGGGTCTGGAGACAGGAATCGTGAATGGGAATCGTGGTCTGGGAAGGCTGACAGTAGGACCACAGGGCTGCTTTTATGTATAATGTGTGAGAGAGAAGGAGAAGTTAGTGTAGGAACTAAAATAGAGTCTATTAAAGTTTGTCAATGCCAAACTGAGAGTCCAGGAAGGAAAAATTATATACCACAGATTGAACAGAGGAAAATTCGAGTTCCAGCCTTCTCTGGTGACCCAAATAAGACAGGAGATTAGGCCGCTTTGGACTTGGTCACTCCCATGTGCAAATGGAAACAGGGACACTGTCCACTTCTGTTCACCCCAGAGGTGCCCTGAGGGTTAGGCCAGGGGCTGCTGGCGTAGTGGACACTGTCATGTGAAGGTCGCATTACATACAAAGGATGTTCTTGGGCGAAGTGCAGCTCCCCTTCCATCTCAAGGTGCATAAAAACCCAGCAGGCGTGAGCTTTGTTCGCCACCACATAGGTGAGCACACACGTGTGTGTGCATGTGGAGTGCGTGTGCACGAGTGGTTGGAGGAGGTGGGAGTATAGTCTAGCAGTTAACTGTGAGTCCTGCGCTTGCTGCAGAAATCTTCCATTGTCTCACTTTGTGACCTTTAGTGAGTCATACGTTCCTTTGTTTTCTTATGTGTTAAATGGAGATACTCATGCTTGCTGTTTATTCAAGCAGTTCAAACCCACTTTGTCGTTTTTTTCTCTCTGGATCTTACAAGAAAAGTTAAGGTCCCAGCCTTTTGGGGATCTTCTTGCTTTATGCTTCAGATCCCCATGGTGGGTGCTGGGAGGTCAGGGACAGGCTCTGTGGGAGACGAAGCTTCTCATTGTGGGAAGTGCCAGGTTCTCCAAGAACCTGATGTTCTGGTTAATGTGTTTTGGCCCTGGGGGTACAGTGCTGCCTGGAGCAGCTGGGGCAGAGAAAAGGAGGTGGGTGAAGGGAATATTTAGTGAGTTGGGTGTCGGTGTCACATTGAGAATGTGGCCATGAATTGGGCATAGCAAAGCAGCAATATTCCAGGCCTTGAGGGGCAGGGGCATGGCTGGAATGCCACAGGGACCAGATGGCAATAGAGCAGGATGCAGCTGTCACAGACAAGAAGGCAGCTGACCACTGCTCCTAAGGAAGACCTGGTGTGCTCCTCCGGGATCATCGGGGTGGTAGATACGTGGAGGTGTGATACGGTTCCCTGCCCTTTGTGGCAGTGTCAGTGGCCTGTCATGGTAGGCTTTCCTGCAGTACTCAGGGAAGTCTCAGACTCCTTCAGTACAGCAGTTTGGACATTGTGGTCAACCAGTTGGCATAAAAGTTGAAACTTACTGTCTGTCACTGGTGTGTTGGAAAGGACATAGATTTTGGAATCTGGCAGAAGTGACAGCCCAGCCAGGTACAAGCTCTGGACACTGAGCAAGCCTATTAGGCATTTTTTGGTTGCAAAGGACCTAGCCCCAATTCGGATTAGCTTAAGCTAAGTTACTTAAGTAACTTCATCATCACAGTGGGTGGGGAAGATGACCTGGAGAAGGGGAGGCTCAGCTGGGCTTTGCCGTACGGCCCTAGTAGAGCACCCGACCACCAGAGGCCACACCTGACTCATCTTCCTGTGGCTCACCTGTGTGTGGTTCAGGGTAGGCTGACCTCAGGCATGGCTGGAGAGAAGTCTGGTGAGGTGGCTAGAGCTCTGGCTCTGGGGCAGACTGCGGTGGAAATGTCTTGAGTGGCTAAGCCGGGCCGTCTGCTCTTAGCAGATTCCTGTGGGGACGGGGGAAAGGTGAGGGTGATGGGTTCTAGAAAGCAGGTCACTTTGGGAGCAAAGCTATCTTGAAGGTCAAGCATAGAAGGGTCAGCCCAGGATAGTGGGGAGGTGGCTGGGAGAGGCGCCAGGTACTCATCTGTGTGCTAGTGAGCCACAGAGAATGAAGGGGACTGACAAGGCAGTTTGCTCTGGGCCCAGTGGTGTCCCTGGAAGACCAGGGAAGGTCATCGTGGGCGGGCTTGGAAGTGATGTATGTGCCACTGGTCTGGCTGCTCTGGCCACAGTCTCCTGGACAACTCTGGAGTGGCATCAGATGCCAGACTCACTGCCCACGGTGGCACCCCACCCCCTGAGGATTTTTGTGATCCTTCTGCACCTGGCCTACTGACTAGTGACACCATCTCAAGACCACGCGTCTGTTCTGGGAGATTCGGGTTTGGGCCCAGGCTGGGCTGATCCCTTGGCAAGCCTTGCATATTCCAGGGTGAGGCACCTAGCCTCACATGCCTGTGAGCATGTGTGATGCCTTAGGGACGGTCTCAGAGACCTCATTGCCTTGAAAGCAGAGCAGTGAGGCTGTCCCTGCCCAGGTGGTCCCTTCCAATTTCACTGGTTCCTACCAGGCTTCCTTCCAGAGAGTGTCCCACTCCCCCAACCCGTCAGCCCCGCCCTTCACAGTTCCTTTCCCGGATACCAAGTGCTGTATATAACCCCAAGACAAAGTGGCCCACAACAGCGAACACCTTGTTTTCTCGCTCTCAGTTTCCGTGGGTCAGGAATTCAGGAAGTTCCTGATTTGGGGCAGTTCTGGCTTGAGGTCTTTCATGGGGGAAGTCAGATGATGAGGACTGGAGCGGCTGGGCTGGCAGGACTCTCGCTTGACACGTGGTCTCTCCATGGAGGCCAGTTTGGGCTTCCTCACAGCATGGTGGCTCAGGGCTGTCAGAGTGTCATGTTGCTTCCAGAGCGACCGTCATGAGAGTCAGCCTGATGGAACGCTGGCCTTTCTGACCTAGCCTCGGAAGTCACCTAGTGTCTTCTGAGGTACTTTCTTGGTCAAAACAGCCACCAAAGGCCAAGCTCATTTCAGGAGGAGGGGGCTAGATCTTTCTCGGTGAGAGGGATGTCAGATGTCAGAGGATTTGCTGACATGATTTAAACTGTCCTAACTCCCCTACCCCTGCCTATGCAGACAACACTTAATGCCCAGATGGGTTTGAGGTAGCTGGATGTGACCTTAGTCTGGTCCAAGCTCCTCATTTTATTATATTTATTTTTGTTTTTTGGAACGCAAGTGCAGGGTTGAGTGAATTGTACTCTTCATTGTACCTTCGTCACTGTTGATTCATGCAGTGAATGGCCTCTTGTATTCACTCACTCACTCATGTGTGATTCCTCCCTGTCCCCATGTCTTACTCCCGTTTCTCTCCCGCACTCCTTAAACAACCATTCTCTTCTATTTAATGAATATCCTTTCATCTGTGTGTGTTCTTGTACGTATGTTTTAATTCACAGATGATGCATTGTGCTTTATCTTTTTCTGTATCCTCCCTTTCTTGCCAGCACCATGCTGCTGAGGTCCCTCTGTTCTGTAATGCCCACATCTCATCTCTAGTCTGCCTAGAGATGGGGTGACATGTCCAGGGTCACCCAGCTGAACCAGGACCAGAACAGACTTCCTGGCTTTCTTTCCTCAGCATTCACACTTATGTTTCTGTGTGCTGCCTCCCCACCTCTTGCAATAGCTTGAAATAAGGTTTTTTAAAACGTTTGAGTCCGGGGTCCAAAGCTTGTCACAAGTACTCCTGTTTCCTCTCCAATGACTGTCATCCTTTTTCCTGTCTTGCTGCAGGTTCCAACTATGGGAGCCCACGCCCTGCTCATGCCAACATGAACGCCAATGCGGCTGCAGGGCTGGCCCCCGAGCACATCCCCACCCCGGGGGCCGCTCTGTCCTGGCAGGCGGCCATCGATGCAGCCCGGCAGGCCAAGCTGATGGGCAGTGCTGGCAGTGCCACCATCTCCACAATCAGCTCCACACAGCGGAAGCGGCAGCAGTACGGAAAGCCCAAGAAGCAGGGCAGCACGACTGCCACACGCCCGCCCCGGGCCCTGCTCTGCCTCACCCTGAAGAATCCCATCCGGAGGGCGTGCATCAGCATCGTGGAGTGGAAATATCCTTTGTGCTCTGGGCGAGGCAGGGTGCTCCTGGGGCCTGCACCCTGGGGCCAGCACCCCGAGGCTTATTGGGCAATGGGGCGTGTCAGCAGTGCTGAGCTACAAATGGGTCCTCAGACCTACTGCATCTGCATCACTGGGGTGCCAATAAATGCAGAGTTCTAGGCCCTGCCCTAGACTGGATGAATCAGAATCTCTGGGGACAGGACAGGGCTCAGCAATCTGCTTGTATAACAAGCTGCCCTTTCCCCCCATATAAAAAGCAACATTTGCAAAAATGAGGCTGGGAGGTTATGAAATGTCATCTCACATAGCTTGTGCAAGGATTCACTCGTGTGGGGTTAATAGTCATCATGTGCTGCTTCGTAACCATCTTTCCCTCCTATGCCGTGGCACTGGGGTAGTGTCCTGGGTGAAAGAGCCCAGGAGGTGCAATAGTAGCCTCAGTGACCTGGCTCTTGGCTCAAGGGTATAGGAGCAGTGGCTCTTGTGAGAATCACCTGGAGGGTTTTAACAGACTACAGATGACTGAGCTCCACCTAGGCAATTTGAAACCCTCCAGGCCCTGTGCCGTAGCTCATGCCTGTAATCCCAGCACTTTGGGGAGGATGAGGTGGGGGGATTGCTTGAGCCCTTGAGCCCAGGAGTTCAAGGCTACGGTGAGCTGCAATTGAGCCACTACATTCCAGCCTGGGCAACAGAGCAAGACCCTGTCTCAAAAATTTTAAAAAAAAACCAAACAGTGAATGGGACTTTGAATGGCTTTGAAAGGTTGGGCTTGCTCACTGTGGAATTGCAAGCCCCTTGACACTGTAAGGATCACGGGGTTACACAGGTTGGATGGGACCTTAAAGATCCACAGGTCCACCCTGACTTCCGTCAGTGATGAAATCGAGCCCCCCAGGAGAGGCTCTTCCAGGTCACGTGGTCAGTAACAGCTGGGACTAGAATCCTGGCACTCACCGCTGGGCATCTTCGCAGTGAGAATTCGTACAGCAGGCTATCGTGTCCCTTCAGGTTCGGATGGGAATGTTAGGTTTCAATAATGAGTTTCCATGGAATGATTTAAAAGTCTTAGGCACTGGTTGAAGGAAGACGACCTGGATATAAAAGAAAGTTTCTGTTTAGCAAGAAATATTAGTTCTAGAAATGTTTGAGTCTCTCAACTCAAGAGTAACTTTAACAGAATGCAATTCAAAGTAAGTAGCTGCTGCCACCTGGCAGTGTGTCCTGAGTATCCAAGGTGGTTTCGGTCCCCAGATGGCTGGGCAAGAGGCTCGGCTGTGGTCAGCCCCATCAGGCTGCTTGCACAGCTGCTTGTGGCAGAATCATGGTGGGGGAGATCTGGGGGGCCCTGCAGGTCAGGCACCCCAGAGAGGAGGGCCGTGAGGCCCAGAGAAGCCAAATAACTTGTCCTAAATCACACAGGTGGCAGTTGACAGAGCTACTTTCAAATCCAGATTCCCCTGAACCCTAAATCCATGCACTTCCCACACCCTGTGTGCCCACAGTACTAGGCAGGACGAGGCAGGACAAGGTAGGACTGGAGGTACTAGGGTGGATATTCAGGGCGTGCGGAGGGACCTGGATCTGGGGCCTGAAAGCCCACTGCTTGGGTGCTGCAGCCACCCCTCCTAGGGGAACATCCTTTCCTCCTGGAGGAGAGGAAGTGACCCAGCCTCAGCAGTGCTAGTGGATGACATTCCCAGATTGCCTAGGAAGGGTGGCTGGGCAGGTACAGAGAGAGCTTGCATACTAGCCAGTTTTTCTTGAAAAAGTAGGATCTGATGCTGTCATTAGGAAGAGAAGGCAGTTGAAAAATCGATCTGTGCCTCACAGGGTGACACAGAGTGCTTCTGGGACTTACCTGGGTTCTCTGATTTTTAGCTGGTGGCTTTTCTTATCTGCCTGATTGGTTTGCTTACTCATTATCTTCTCCAGCATTAGCCCTGTATTTCAGCGTAAGGTGAAGGATGGACAGCCTGAACGGGAGGAGGTGGGGGAGCTGACAGCAGGAGAAACACCCTGAGCTTAGCTGTACCCTGCTTCAGTGGTGGCAGCGAGAAGACATCTGAGGAGTGGCTGCACGGAGATCTGGCTCAGTTGGCTTGTTGTGCCCTTGCCCTGGTGGGGAGAGAACAGGGCACCAGCCTCTGGGCTGAGTGTCACTTTCCTAAGCAGGTGGGAAGAGGTTTGAGAGGCAAGAGTTGGGAGGGCTATAAGAATCAACTTCCTAAAAATGCTTCAGGCTTGCTTTAGAGTAGATCAGGATAGAGTAGTCCTTAAAAACTCAGACTCCAGAGCCAGGCTGCCCGAGTTTGGATCCCATCCTACCACTAGCTGTGTGACTTTAAACAGGTTAACACCTGTCTGTTCTGTGCCTCAGTTTCCTCATTTAGATAGTGGGGCCAGGTGTTGTGTAGAGCAGTGAGAACAGAACCTGGCCCTGCGTAAGCTCTGAGCAAACGTTAGCTCTGTCCTTGCTGTCATCTTCTCCGGCATCAGCGTCAGCTCCTGCCTTCATGGCCAGCTCCTGTTCAGCACGAGGGCAGCAGGGTGGTGAGAGCCCAGGCAGTTGGTCTGGGTTGTGGTCCTGACTCTGCTGTTTGCCATCATGAGACCTTGGGCAGGTTGTTTTACTTTATGTGCCTGTAAAGTTGGGAGGTTGGACGGGTCCACTGTGGGCCACCGGTTTTGCAATGGAGGCACATGTAGGAAACGACACCTGTGTGAGCCATGCTGGGTACGTGGGGCCTCAAGGGTGCCCCTAGGGCTGAGGGGGTTGGTTGCTAAGATAATCACTCAGCCTCCTCCCAGTGCCGGGGTGCACTGTGAACACAAGTCAGAAGACTGCCTGTGGCAGGGGAATGGACGCTGCACTTGGAGGTCAGGAAATTGGGTTCTAGTCCTGGCTGGTCATTGACTGCTCTGGTGCCTTGGGAAAGTTTCTCAGGCACTTTGGGCCTTGGAGCGTTGGACTAGATAATCTCTAAGATCTCTTCCTTCCTCAGAATTTACTAACTTTGTGAGTATGGATTTCCCTGGGAGAATTAAGTGGGTCCTTTCACCCAGGAATTCCCTCTACTTTCTCCTCCTCTTCTGCTCCAGGCTGGGAACCTGGCAGTGGGTTGGGTGGGGCCATTCCTGTGAAGCTTCCCCTTTGTGGCCTTCAGTTGTGAGTGTGGGGTGGGTCTCCTTGGAAGAGGTATTACCACATTAGCTCATTTTTCTTTTGAGAGCACATCTTGCCCCATCATTTGATGGAGAAATCGGGGCACAGAACCTCAGTGTGCACTGCTACTGGGGAGTGAACCTCAGGTTGGCCTCCTAGAGCCCAGCACACAGCAGTGAGGGGTGCAGAGGACCTGGAATGTCAGCCTTGGCCATGGGCAACAGGGTCTCTGCAGAACGCAGTGGCTTTACATGTTCCCCATGAGGCTGAGCCTTGGAGGGGAGGTTGCAGCCCTTCTCCAGATACGAAGGACACTTCCTGCCACACTTTTGGGGTCCCGAGCTCCCCAGCCAGGCTTTGGGTTCTCTGGAAGATGTCTGAGAATGAGGGAAAAGAAAAAAATACCACACTTAACTTTAGTTTAAAAGATTAAAAATAAAATTTCCAAATTTCAACAAAAAACATAAAAAGTGGCCGTGTCTTAGAATCCCGTTCCACCCTGTCTCCCATCCTGGGCGGGTGTGGGTCCTCCATGGAGGAACAGGGTGCCTGGGGCAGGCACTGCTCTTTAGAAGGAACCCCAGGGACACACGAGGGAGAATGAAGTCAAATGCAATCTAAATAAATAAAAGAAGGGGGAAAAAAGTTTTTAGAAATCTGTGTTTACTCTGGCACGCGACTGGCCTCTACTGCTTTTGACATATTAGGGAAAATTTTGGCGGGGACCCACTAGGAGCACTTAAAAAGGCATATGTTTCTTTTCAGAGTACAAGGGGCTTGGAATGTATTGTTTAAACAAAATTCTTATGAATCTTTGATTCATTTTTAAAAAAATACATAGATGCATGTTTGTTTCACTTGTGCTTTCTTCAGCATTAACTTCCTTAACTCCCTTCCTCAGACCATTTGAAATAATTATTTTACTGACTATTTTTGCCAATTGTGTGGCCTTAGCAATCTATATTCCCTTTCCGGAAGATGATTCCAACGCCACCAATTCCAACCTGGTAAGTCCACCATCCTTGAGCCTCTGCTTTTCCTACCCAGTGGAGAACTGGATTCAAGTTGGAATGTGGAAGAAAAGCGAGATGTGTGTTTGGCATGTACAAAAGCCCTGCAGAGCTCAGACCCTGAGTGCTATTTTGCTCTTCATTCAAATCAGCACCTGTCTTATCATCCTGTTTTCCAAAAGAATATTCCAATTAGGTGGTGGTGAGCTCTGTGTGTATGTGTGTGTGGGTGTGTGTGTGTTTTGAGTAGCAGATCCTGTGAGTGTTACAAAATTGCTGCATAAGTTTCGAGTACAGGTGTTTGCTGGAGTGAGCATTTATTCTTGGATCCTTTTTTGGTATTTATTTTAAATGCCTTTGTTCCATTGGTAGGGTTTGCTCAGGTGATCTGTAGCATCGCTGTATGATAAATAATTTCTAGGAAGCTTTTAGGAAAGTTTGCTTTTGCAGCCAAGATGTATTATTGAGTTAAAAAGGCTTTATTTTCTTGGGAAAGGCGGCTTTCCATTTGGATTGTTGAGAGGCCAGTGCTGGCAATTTGGGTTTAAAATTTGTCCATGGAAAAAGTGGAGAGTGTGTTTACTTTTGGCTGAGCGTGAAGTCATTAGAAAGGCCTTTGCTCTGTCTGGGCATGTGAGGAAAAGAGCTCTGGAATGCACTTGGCAAAATCGGGGCACTCCAGGATGCCTTTGCTAGAGGCGCAGAGGAAAATCTCATCTCTCCCCCTCTGTTGCAAAGACACCATTGCTTTTCACATGATTTCCACAAAGTATGTTTGGTCACCAAAGCCGCTATCGTCAGCACCTTCATCTGATTAGTGAGGTGGGACTGTCTGATTATAGGATTCTCCTTCTCACTGCTGCTGGCTACGGATGCCGTCATGGGTAGTTCTTGTGTTTTGTAACCTTTAACCTTTCCTTTGGCCCTTTCAGCAAATAAGTCTGATGCACATTTTAAACTTCTCTGCTATTTTCCCAGTTTTCACTGTTAGCTGCTGATCCGGATCTTGTTGGGTAAGGTGTCCAGTGTGTGCGAGGGGGCTGCATCTTATGGCTGGGGTTGGCTGTGTGTTGGGAACAAGTTCCAAAGGTTTCAAAGCCTGGGCAGTGAGCATTGAGTGATGATGTGTTGGGAGTCAGCGGGCAGAGTGTTAGCTGTGGTCCATGAGGCATGACCTTGTCTCTTAATGGGCAAGAAATGTTTACTGTGTCAAGATAAGTGCACGGAGAAATGTCTCCCCAAAGCAGGACCTCCTTTCATTGGTCCTGCTTCTTCTCTGTGTGTCCGCCTCCTCCACTGCCACAGTCCTCTGTCTCCCTGCAGCTTAGCACTTAGTCTGCACCTTTTAAAAAGGTGCTCTGGTCACAAATGGAATTCATGTCTTGTTCCTAAGCCAGGGAATCTTTGGGCTACTCTAGGCCCAAGCAGTGGCAAAGTGGGTAGATCAGTTGGTTTATCTTGGGTCCCAGAGGTGGCTACGCGACAGCCCCTGCAGCCCACAGTTTCTAGGAGGAGCAGCAGGGCCACTGGGTTGCTGAGGTAGAGGGGAGCCCAGGGCTGGCCAAGACCTGTTGGCCCTGTGCCTCCTGGAGGTGGAGGGGCTGGTGGGAGAGCACAGAGGGTCACCGTGGACTCATTCAGGAGCTGGAGTTAGGTTGCTGGGTACAGATGATGTGGGAGGGACAGCGCTTTTTGGAAATCACACCACAGAGTGATGCAGGTGTTCTGAAACTATTAATAGATGGTGGTGATGGTTGCACAACTGCGTGACTTTACTAAAAATCATTGAATCGTGTACTTACAATGGGTGAATTTTATGGTATGTGAGTGAAACCGTAATAAAGCTGTGGATCTGACTTCTCATCCTCTGCATTCCACGGTGTTACACCTTCCCTGGGGCAGTGATGCCACCACTGAATGGGGGGATGGGAGGTGGTAGTAAGGGGTATTAGAAAACCCCTAGAGAAACAAACAGAAGCTCACTTCAGGTAACAGATCAGAATGTTATTCTGCTCCACGGAGATAATGCTATGAGTGTCATGACCTGGGCCCCCCTCTTCTCGTTCTTGGTGGCATCTTACCTGTCAAATGCCCCTTTTTGGAAACACTTTCACCCCTTGCTTCTTCTAGCTTGTCTTCTTGCTTCTATAGGAACTTTTATCAGATTTCTGTCCTGGGCCCTCTGATTTTCTTTGTCTGTAATCTCCCCTTGGTGAGCTCATCCCTGTCCACAAACTGAAGTTCCTTTCCTAGGTAAACTATTCCTAAGACCTACATCTCCAGCTCTAAGCTCTTTCCATTAGTGAGGCCTGTGGACAACACTAGTGGCTCCTGAAACCACCTGTCATTGCAACCACCTGGGGACCTTAGACCATATTGAGTCCAGCACTTGGTGGATCTGATTCAGATGTAGTAGTTTGGGGGCATGATATGGAAATGTACATTTTAAAAAATTCGTCATAGGGGTGCTAATGATTAATCAGATTTGGGAGCTACTGGCCTCTTGAATAGAGCAAAATTTGAGTTGGGCAGACCTGAGTTTGAATCTTGGCTTCACTACTTCGAAAGTCTGGATCTTAACCTCAAGTTATTTCTGAAGCTTTCTGAGTCTTTCTGAAGCTCAGTTCCCTGCCTGTAAAAATGGAGGTGATGTTACATCAGGGGTGCCGGGGAGAGTAGAGCAACTATGAGGTGCCAGGCATGGTCTAGGCAAACAGTTATATGTGCCGGGATGTCTTGCAGATGCCTTAAACAAGCCCCAAATAGAACTCATACTCTGTCCCACCACGCAACCTGTCCCCCAAGAGAAAACAGAATCAACCCCAAGGGGACCTGCTCCTCTTTGCCCTTGGCTGGGTGAGTGGCGTGCCTGGCCTTGCTGTCACTCAGAGTCACTGCTGACATCTTCTTCCCTCTCCACACGCACTGAGCAGGCATCCAGTTCTGGAGATTTTAATTATAATATATCACATTTAGCCTCCTTTCTGTTCTCAGAGTCCCTTGTTAAACCTTCTGTGCTTTTGTTTTTTCATCTATAAAATGGAAATAGTAACAGAGTCTACCTCATAGGGTTGCTGTGAAGATTAAATGAGTCAAAATACATAAAGTTCTTAGAAGAGTGCCATGGTAGAGGCTAAGTGTTGGGTCCTATTCACTTTGGGTGTTATTGTTGTTGTCATCGTCCTTGTCAACCAACCCAGGCCTCATTGCCTTCTTCCTGGATGCTCCCTCTGGTCTGTCTCTCGTCCCCCTCCCACCGTCTCTCTTGTGCTCACGCAGCCATGGGGCACACATCTACACCAGGAGCCAGGCACCATGCTCGGGATACTTCAGGAGGCAGAGCCAGTGACTAACAGGGAGGAGGATCATGTGGACAGATGTTTGCAAATAGGGAAAGGTCTCACAGGTGGTCAGGTGTCAGGAAGGAAGTCCTGATTCATGTTGCTGGTGGGAAGGGAGTAACAGCAGGTTTCACATAGGATGACATATTTGAGTTGCATCTCCCAGTAAGAGGTGATTTCCAGGCCAAAAGAGACATTTCAGGCTAAGGTGTGCCCACATGCAAAGGCCCTGCAGTCAGTCTCTTCCTGACCTGAGGAAGGGGAGCTGGTTTCAAGGGAGGGAGCAGAGCTTGCTGGCCCGTGCACACAGTTGGATGCACTGCAGGGTGTCAGGAGGCCGAAGGCTTTGAGGGCAGGATAATACTCTTGCTGTGTGAGGAAGATGGCTCAGATGAAGGCCTCAGCTATAAAGAGCAAGAGAAACCTTGTTAGATTCCACATGACAGTGACAGCAGGGTTAGAGGGCGATGGTTTAGGGGGAGGCTTGCCTGGCCTTGTGGCCAGCTGGATATTGTGGACGAAGGAGAGGACTGACTCCCAGGACGGTTATGTGGGGAACAGGCCAGGAGAAGGACTTCAGGAGGAAGGTCACACTGAAGGGACAGGGAATGATGTGGACAATTAGGGATTGTTAAGTGAGGAGCCTATGGAACAGATGGATGGACATGTCCATTGGGCAGCCAGTAGGGCCTGGAGCCCGAGAGACAGTTCATGCTGAGGATGGAGGCTTGGGGGTGACAGGAGGGAGACAGAGAAGAAGCCCTGGGCATGGACAGACAGGAGGGGAAGGCCATGCCATACACTGGAGAGGTAGGAGGGGAAATTGCCAAGTGTGGAGTCTCAGACGCTAAGGGAACAGAGAGTTTAAAAATGTAAAAGAGAGACTGGTTGGTAGTTCAAAAGCGTGTCTTTATGGCAGCTCAAGGCTGATGACAAGAGGGTTGGCCTGAGTAGGAGAAGAGCTGAGCTTAGGGCTAAAAGTAGGAGGCCATGAAATGGCAGGGACATAATAATGATTTGCCTGAAACATTCCTTTGTCATGCTGGAATACGACTCTCCAAACCATTTAGGTAACCCCACAATGAAGCCTGAGAATCAACCTATTGGTTTCATAACTTTGTTTAAAAAATAAGGAATTGCTATCTCAGAGTCCTACTCTGAGAAACAGCAAAGGAGAAATGCAGCTGCCGCACCCGCAGGGGGCCCTCAAAGCTCTGTGGCATGGGGCCGCACAGAGGCCTGCAGAATGCGTGTTCCCAGGCCCTTTCCCCGGAGGCTGTGATTTGTGTGTCTGGTGTGGGCTCCCCTGGTGGTTCTGATTCAGGGGGCCCAGACTGTTCCTTGAGAACAGTGACCTAGAATGGTCCCCAACGTGGGAGTGGACCCACCTCAGCTCCGCTTGCTGTCTGCTCTGTCTCCCCACAAGCTCCCCCGGAGGATCCAGACAGAAAGGCAGCGCACGTCGACCGCCGAGAGAGAGCGTTCCCCCTCCACTAGGCTCAAGAACAAGCTGTTTAGCAAGCGTCTTCCGTTCATGCACGCTTGCAAGTGCACATCTGCGCTTGCTCCTGCGCGCCCTTGCCTTTCTCCCACCTGCTTGATTTAATCCCCATTTATTTTTCTAACACTTCACTTTTTTCTCTTTCTAAAAGATAAAAAATATTTCAGAATAGACTTTTGTTTTTAGACTCTTTCTCTCATTATTTAAATAAAAGTCTGTTTGTTTTATGCCCCAGCTAACGTATACTTTTACACCAAAAATCATCATCTTTCTTATCTTTTCCTTCTGCTAATGAATCATAATAAAACTTGAACTGTTTCATTCCATATATTCGTAGTCCTGTTACTGGCAATACCACCTACTACGTGGTACATCATTTATAATACAGCCACTGTAAACCTTGTCTACCAATGGCTGTGGCCCATAGGTAAGTTCTGTGATGTCTGTTGATGCCTCTGCAAACAGGGCAGACTCACTGTGTGGAAAACTCCCTGTTCTTTGCAAACCCTGAAGTCCACAAAGAATTGGCTTGCGTTGGAATATTAAGAGAATATATTTGGAATTTGACCTTGTGCAGAGAACAGTGCTGTATACTTTCTGGAGCAAGAGCCAGGCTTGAAGTGGAGGTGGAGAGGAGAGGGAAGAGGCCAGAGAAGAGATGTTTTTGGGCTGGGCTTTTCTCGGGCGCTGTGAGAGGCAGAGTGGCACCATAACCGGGTTGAGAGGATTGAGTGAGTTAACGTGTATAAAATGTATAGGACAGTGTCTGGCACAGGCGAATGTGTCCCTTAGAACTCAAAACCAAAGGCTGATGGCCCCTCTCCATCTACTCCCTGGGGCTAAGTCAGAATCAATGGCTCCTTGTCCTAGTTTTTGCCCCAGAAGGCTGGGAGAAGAGACCAAAATGCTGTGTTTGCTGGCAGCTGCGTTCCAGCAGGATTAGTATTTTATGATTATATGGGGAGAGGAACAGAGACCCACTTACAGCGAAACAAGAACCCCAGAGGGAGAGCACTGGGTGGGTCATCTGGGGGACCCCACTCCCTACCCCACAGGCACTGTGTGTCTTGGGCCGGTGTACTCAGAAAGTGTATGAGGCACTGTGAGGTTGAGGTCTCCCATTCCCAGGCAGTGCTGAGTTGAAGACAACCTACTTGGGGTCCTGCATTTGGACAGCACAAGTTCTGAGCTGAGCCTGGGTCCTGCCCCTGTGACCCCCCAGCTCTGAGAGAGGCATTCTCTGAGCAGTGAGAAGTGGCGCCAGTTTGGGATTCCTTCCTCCTCCTGCAGTGAGCTGTGATTGCTTTTATTGTTAGGTTTGCCTAAGAGTGAGAAATCTTTTTATGAAGCTTTCATGCATCAACAGTAATGATCGTACTGAAACGAGATTTATTATTGCTATCTCCTAGGTGTTGTCCTAATGTATCAGGCACGCACACTTTGCAGCAATGCTGGGGTTGTTAGATACACTAATAGATAATCGCAGGGAACAAACCACATAGCTACCGTGTCATGTAGGAACCCCCTCTCCTGTGCCGTGCAGTGGGGGAGCAGGGGCAGGGGAGCCAGCAGTGGGGAGAATTCTAGGTGAGAGAATTAGCTTGACACAGTGCACTGGGAGAGTGCTTCTGAGGAGCCAGGTTGCAATTGAACTGGTCTGAGTGGGACCTGGGAGTGGGTATGTCTTAAAAGCTACACTGGAGCCAGGGCTGCAGGCATGGACCTAGGAAGAGAGACATGAACTGTGTGGCCGTAGGTCAGTCACTTAATCTTTCTGTTTGTGTGTCTTCTGGCAAGTGGGAGTAATAATACCTGCTTCATCATCATAATTACCTTTACTGAGTGACCACGAGGTGCTAGTGCTTTGAATGCAATATTTCTAATTCCTACAACCATAAAGTGTAGGTTCTGTTTACTTGGGTATTTAAGGGTAGAGACAGTTCGCCGCTGTGTCCACAGTGCTTTGAGCAGTTCCTGGCACATGTAAGGCTCTAGGTAAGTGTTGAGAGAGTGAATGAACCTGCCAGATGTTGTCTCTTTATTTTAGATGAGGAAGTAAAATCTCGGAGCAGTAAAGTGACATCATGAGCCAGGGGCAGAGCTTTCATTTGAATTCAGGACTGTATGAAACCATAGGTTGGGTTCTTTGCTCTGCTTTTTGGAATGTGTAGGGTTGCTGTGGGGATCCAGTGAGGCAGAAGTAAAGTGTTTCAAAGATAAATACTCTGTAGCAGTACTAACAGGTATTTAAAAACAGGTATCAACAAACAAACTTGGTTCTGTTGCAAAATAAATTCAGTAAATGCCAAGTTAACCAAAGTTAAATAAACTATTATAAGACTTCTTCAAGCCTTTAACACAATAACAACAGACACTATGTATGAGTTCATATCATGTGCAGATGTCCTAAGTGCTTTGTGTATATATTAGTACATTTAAACATCATTATAATCGTGTGAGATGGATGCTGTTACCCCATTTTATGGATGAGGACACTGAAGCTTAGAAAATGTAAATAATTTGTGAGATAATGTGTTTCAACGTAGCTATGAAGTGGAGACACTGGCATGTAGATGCAGGCAGTGTATGTCCAGACCTGTGTTCTTAGCCATTACTCGCAGCTACCACCCTGCGAGAAGTGCCCTGTGACTCCCTGGACCAGGCAGAGAGTGCGTCACCTTTCTAACTCACACCATCACAGACATCTTGAGGAGTGGTGTTCCTTGGCTCATGCCTTGTTGGTAAATGCTGCCCTGTAAAAGTGCAGTGGTTTAAGACCACAGAGAAGAAAACTCTTGCCCCGAGAACTGATGCCACAGGAGAAAGGACAGAGCTGGGAACAGGATGGGATGTGTTGCAGCCGGTGTACGAGAGGAGGCCCGCAGACACCACTGGCTCAGCCTCGTCAGGAACATGCCACTTTAGATGAGACGGCAGTCTTCTGGCTGGGGTTTGTGCTTAATCGGAGGGTCTAAACCCCAGGGTGCCTGGGCCGGTTGTTGGACTCTGTGTTTACTTACGAAGCATTTCGGGGGGTGGGCATTGTCTGCCCTACAGTTGCCAATGGATGGGGTAAGAGGAGGTGATACTTTGAAGTCTAAATATGGTGATACCTCCTGCACCATTTTTATACACCTTTATTCATTTTGGGGGAGATGTTCCATATAAATTCACTTTTTATGTAATGGGACACTTTTCATGTACCAAACTCCTTGTAATTTAAGTATATTTGAAGAAAGTCCTTCTAGAATATAAAATACAAATCCCTGGATCCTTAAAAGAAAGATTCTGAACATATTTCATGCTATTTCTACGACTGCACAACCATTAGGAATTCAATTATTGAACCTCCTGAAATACTGTGAAGCGGTTGGGAGAGGCGAGGAACCTCCAAATGGTCCCAGAACATTATGATCCGAGAGCAATTTTGGACGTGTCTTTTATACACCACCCTGTTGGGGTGTCTGCCCGCTCCACTACCAGCCCTTTTAATTTGCTCCTCCCTCTCTCCCATGGGCCCAGAAACCAGATAACTGAGTCCCTTACAGTTATGTGCAAAGTATGAGAAAATAGATTCTGATTGAAGACCTGCAAGGCTCACTTATGAATAAAGTGCATTAGCTTTAATTTATGGATTTTATGGCATTGATTTTGGCTTCTCAGAAGCCTCCCCCCGCCTGATTCCCTTTGTTCTCACTGGTCTCTGTGTGATTGAAGTTGTTGGATCGGTGCCTTCCAGCTAACATTAATGGCAGCAGTAGCGGTGACACTTGTATGCTGGCACTGTTCTCAGTACATTGTATGTGTCAGCTCATTCAGCCCTCTCAACAACCCCGTGAGACCTTCATTGTAATTATAATCATCCCATTTTAAAGATGAGGAAGAGGCACAAGGAGATGAACTGACTTGCCCCAGGTCGCACGGTTGTGAAGCAGCAGAGCTGGGGTTCCCCCGGAGCCTGTGGCTGAGAAGTGTGCTCTTAACTGCTGCTGTGTGGCTTCCCTAAGGGGTAAAAGGGAGGGCATTTTGCTTAATTACTGGGCCCTCAGCCAGAGTGCGTGTGATACCTGTGGTCTGTCTCTACCACAGCCGGAGGAGCAGTAGGGAGTGCAGTTCCTCAGGCTGTACCTGCCTGTGAGAGTCTTAGGGGCAGGGCATGGAGACCTGGCCTGCACCATTTGGAAAGCATGGGGGTGGACAAGATGGAGGCCTGAGAAGTTGACTTGGTTTTGAGGCCGTATTTTCCCAGGGACCAGTGATTCGTAGAAGTAGAGATCTTCAACCAAACAGGCCCCTAGATGAGGCTCTGGCTGGGGTTAGGGGGACTCAGGGTCAGCCCAGCTTCCTAAGATGAGCTTAAAACCTGCAGGACCTTCTCGTGGACTCAGTCATGGGAAGCAGTTCCTGTGAGCTGCCTAGACCTGCACTTGAACTTGGGCCCTTCCTGGGACCCCAGTCAGTACTGGTTTGGTGTCAGGACCAGGAATGTCAGATGTGGTGAGAGCCACACCCCTTCCGTGGCATGAGGCGGCGCTGGGAATGCCTGAGCACCCCTGGCCCTGGTGGAGACGTGGAGCTGTGCAGAGCAGTGGCCTGAATGCTGGGTGTGGGCTGGGTAGCAGGGCCCTGGGCTCCGGTTCCAGTTCTGCCACTGGCCAGCTTTGGTGCTTCTCTTCGCTGGACTTGCAATTTCTCAGCTGTGAAATAAGGATAATAATAATAATTCCTACCTCACTGAGTCCCAGCAAGGTCAAATGAGAGGATATGTAGAAATGTTCTGGAAAATGCAGAGTGCCGTGTAAATGTAGGGGCATTATAACTATTGTACTGTTGTTATTAAGACTAGATAGATATATTCTGTCTCTAAAATATTGACCCTTTTTTTTTTTTCTGGCACATTCCTCTGTGAACCTTTTTCCTCAGACTCCTCTCAAGATAACTTAGAGATCTAAGCAAAAGAACTAAAAGCCAAGTTCCAAATTTAGTCCCTGACCTTTCCAAGATGGATGGTGAGTGGTGTGGCCGGAACCTGCCTGCTGCCGGGAGCCCAGCTGGGCTGCGGAGCCTGGGAACGCAGGCGGGAGGGAGCAGCCGTAGCACAGCACCCATGCTGGGAGCTCAGCCCGGGCCCCTTGTTTTCCCACTGGCCTAGTTTAACTCTGGCACAGTTGACACAGCTTTTCAGTGGCTCCTTTAGCGCTACCCTGTGACTTGCAAAGCTTTCCTCAGATGCACAGCAGAAGCGATGAGGAAACTCTGGGGCTTCTCTCTCTGGGCTCGTTCGTGGGCACTCAGTCAGAAACATGGCGTGGGAAAGGCTCTCTCTCCGGCGTCTCTGAGTCTTGAGGAGCAGGGTCAGTCCTTAAGGATAAGGAGGGGTGGCATGTCCAGGAGGAGCCCTCAGGGCTGCAGGTCTGACTGGACGTGCCGTGGTGCTCACGGCTGGGTTAGTCTCAGCAGGAGCAGGGAGCATGAGCCTCCGGCAGCCTGTGCTTGCAGACTATTCTGGTTGTGCGGGGGAAGGCAGGTGGCAAGTGGCAGATGTTATGCTTGACAGCTGGGCTATGTGCACAGCTCAAAATGCAGCTGGGTTCCAGCCGTGGCAGTGGGGTGGGTTGTTGGGGATGGGCCTCAGCGGAGAAGGTGCTGAAGGCCAAGACCTGACTCCAAGTCCCACCTGTGCCAGACTGACACACGAGAGTGGGTGAGAGAGTGACCACCAGCAGGCCAGGGTAACTTCCCCTCCCCACCTGTTGGAGGAGCATTCCAAAGGCTGGCCCGCAGAGGGGCGAACTTCAACATGCCCTTTCAGCTCAGCTCTTCGCTGCCACCGGCTGCTGCGTAGGCGGCTACATGCGGCGGCATAACAGGTGGGATCTCCGGGAGTCAGTGCCAGGAGCCTTGTTGGAGCTGGGTTCCCTCTGGACACTGAGCTGCAGGCCTCTGGAGAGTGGTTGGGTGGGGCCAGAGGAGGAATAAAAGGAGAAAGGTGCAGGGAAGTGGGTGTCCTTGGTCTGCAGGCTTGCCTTGCCAGCCGAATTCTCAGATGGCCCCAGTGGCCCACACCCTCGCACAATCCCTTCCCCTCTATGTGGCTGGTTCCGTGAATGTGATGGGGTGTCTCTCTCATGGTTAGGTTAGCACAGTGGACTTTAAGAAAGGGGGGGACATGGAAGGGGGCAGGGTCTGCCTAATCAGGTGGTCCCTTAAAAAGGACTAAGCTCTTCCTGAAGAAAAAAATTCCAAGTACACAGGGATTTGATGTGTGAGAAGTTCTCCATTGCTGGTTTTTAAGGTGAGGGACCGTGTAGCAAGGATCTGAGCACTGCTTCTAGGACCTGAGACCGACTCCTGGCTGATAGCCAGCCAAGAATTCATTCTGCCAGCAGTCGCAAGAGCCAGGAAGAGGACTCCAAGTTCCAGATGACAATGTAGCTGGCTGGCCCCTGACTTTGTCCTTGAGACACAGGGTGGGGCACTCAGCCACACCACGTCCGGACTTCTGACCTGCAGGACTATGGGCTGACCAGTGGGCTCTGTTTGAAGCCGCTGAGTTTCTGGTCATTTGTTCTGCAGCAGCTGAGAACCAGTATGCACTCTCCACACCCTTCCAGCACCCCCGCCCCACGCCGCTGCGCTCGGGTGGGGCTCCCTTCACTTTGGGGCTTTCGCTCATGTCACTCCCTGGTGTTCAGCGTCTCCTCCACCTTGCCAGGCTAAGTGCTGCTGGTGGACTTCACCCTCTCTGTCCTTCCCTGAGCCCTGGAAATCAGCTTTATTCATTCCCCTGCTGATTGTTGTTCATCCCAGGCCTCAGGTTAGAAGTGACTCTTGCAGGAAGTTTTCTCTGATCTGCTGTGGCTGGATTTGGTGCAGCCCTCCACATTTCCATAGCATTGTGGATATCTCTGTCCTAGCTCTTTTAATCTCCTGTTTACTTGTATGTGTCTCTTGTATTAGTTTCCTAGGGCTGCCGTAACAACATACCACACATTTGGTGGCTAAAACAACAGAAACGTATTGTTTCACAGTTCTGGAGGCCATAATTCTGAAATCCAGGTGTCAGTTGGGGTGGTTCCTGCTGGGCTCTTTGAGGGGCTCTGCTCTAGGCTTGTGGTGCTGCTAGCAATGCTTTGTGGCCCTTGGCTTCTAGACGCATCACTCCAGTCTCTGCCTCCATCCTCCCATGGCATTCTCTCCTGGGCGTCTGTCTCTCTGTGTCCAAATTCCCTTCCTCTTAGACACCAAATCCACCCCAATCCATGTAACCTCATTTTAACATGATTCCATCTGCAAAGACTCTATTTCCCAGTGAAGTGTGTTCACAGGCATGGTGGTCAGAACTGGAGCATACCTTCCTGCAGGGACACAGTTTGCCCCACAGCACTCACTAGCAGTTAACTCTGTGTGAGCGGGGATTCCGTCCACCCGGCATCCAGCACAGCACCTGGAACACAGCAGGAGCTTCCCACACGTCTGCTGAGTGCCTGGCTGGGCTGGTGGAGGGAGTGCTTCCTAGGGAAAGGCAAGCAGGTCCTGAGGGGGCCGCTGCTCCTTCCCTCTTAGCTCCTGGCAGTGTGGGCTCCCCTGACCCTTTTACAGTAGAGCCGCCTGGGGGACAATGGCTTGTTCAGCAGAGGAGGTGTCCTCCATTTCTGAGGGTCTCAGGTTTTGGCTCACTCCTGCAGCTCAGCCCCGACTCCTCCCCTCTCTCTGCCTCCTCTGCCCACTAGCCTCAGACACGCACCCAAAGGAAGGGGAAATGTGAGTCAGAGCTGGAGGTCCATGGCAGAGGTGGTGCTCCCAGCCACAGTAATCCCAGGGAGCAGGAAGGAGGGGCCTCCTGCCAGACCACCAGTATGGAGCCCTGGCTTTTTTCTTCCAGGTCCCCAATCACTGCAGCTAGCTGTTCAGGGAGGGTCTGGCCTCTTCCCCTGGGTTCTCAGGGCACTGTGAGTCAGGTTTGGCAGAGGTCTCAGCGGGGACTTATCTGTGCCAGGGTTCAGTCCAAACAGGACAAGTAGATCTCAGGGATGACTTAGCCAGCCTGTTTCACACTCTGGTATTTATTTATTTATTTTTTTCAGACAGAGTCCTGCTCTGTCACTCAGGCTAGAGTGCAATGGTGTCATCATAGCTCATTGCAACCTCAAACTCCCGGGCTCAAGTGATCCTCCTGCCTCAGCCTCCCAAAGGGCTAGGATTACAGGCGTGAGCCATTGTACCTGGCCTTGTTCCACATTCTTTAAGGGGCATTCCTCTCTCTTGACCTCTTGCTCGTGCCTATGTGGCCAGACCTATCCCATAACCAGAGAATCTTGGTCCTGGGACAGGAACAGACTCCAGTTCACTTTGAACAGTCACAGCAGATGGATGATTTGGGGAATATTCTGGAGACTGCCCCAGCAAATGGATCCATGATTCGCAACTAAAGGGTGATTTCTTTGGGATTGTAAACAAGGGGCTCCTAGTCACTCTTGATTTGGACTTTGTTCTTAGGTTGGTTCTGGAAACATAGAAGGCACTGAATAAATATTTGCTGAGTAAATAACTGAATGGATATGTGAAGAAGAGAAGTTGTCCGTGGACGGGGGGTTCTGGCGAGGTGAGGCATGACTGAGAGGACGCCATACCCTTCCCTGCTTCTCACCACTGGGTGACCTTGAGTGATCTTCACCTCTCTGGACCTCTGTGTGTTCAGTTTTCATAACTCAGCAGAGGATTATATTTAGGTGATTCTTTTATGTTTTGTCTGTGTGGTTCTTTGCCTGATACATACACAGGCTATTTGACTTGATATCAGTATATTTCTTCATGCATGCATCCAATAAATATTGAACGCCTACTGTGTACTAGGCTAGGTGCCAGAAATACAACATGCACAGAAACCAGGGTGCACGGGGTCTCTGCCCTCATGGAGCTTATGTCCTGTGGTGCCAGTCAGTAAGCAGCTAGGCAAGTTCATAAACACCATAATTGCAGAGCGCTAAAATACTGTGGAGAAAGGACACGAGGCTACTGAGCTGGAGGGTGGCAGGGTGGGAGCCTGCTTGGGGTGCACAGGCGGGGAGGTCTCCCCCGGAGGTGGTGCTGGGGCCGAGGAGGCACCAGCTGAGGGCAAACCTGGGGAGGAGCCTGTGGGCAGAGAGCAGTGGGGTGTGGGCCCCGCGGTGAGTGTGGCCTGGGGCTGGAGTGCATGAGTGAGGCGCAGAGTTGGAGAGGTGGGCAGGGGCCAGATCATAGGGACGAGGATGAGGGGTTTGGATCTGTTCTAAGTGTGATGGTGGCAGGTCTGTTAGCCCCCATGGGCCTCCAAGGGAGAGGGAAGTGTCGCAAGAGGGTTAGAAAGTTAGCAGAGAAAGCTGAGGGTTTAGGGCTCCAAGAGCGATTGATGGGGTTGCCAGCGGGCTTGGGTAGACCTCGCGGAGAGAAGAGAGCACTGGAAGATGTGGGCTGTTGTTTCTGAAGGGAAGTCGGCCACAGAAACCTGTCAGAGCGACCTGTCAGAATGCCTCAAGGATGCGGAGGCGAGGCTCCCAAGGAGGGGATTTTCTAGGCTCTTCTCCAAGCATGGCAGTCTTGCAATGCAGCCTTCATTTACCTAGCAACTTCTCTACACCCACGCTCACGAGGGGACCCCTTCTGGCCCTGCCACAGGGAGCACATGGACTCCTCTGCCCCTTTCATGGCACCTGGCCTGTGTAGCTGTGGCTTTTGGGGGAGAGTGTGGAGACAGGGCTCTACATGGCCTGGGCTTCTGTTGGACTAGGAGCTCGAGGGCGAGGGCAGCCTCGTTTTCAAGCACAACCCCTTCCTCCATCGCAGTCTAGGGGCAGCAGTCAGCCTCACATAAGCTGTGACAATCCAGCCAGAAGCCAGGCCAGCTCTTTGAAGGGACAGTGTTGGAAGGGTGTCCATTGCTTTCCTTCATGCCTTCACTTGGCACAGGGCTTGGTGTAGGGGAGAGGTCTAGCTTGGGGCGGCCACCACCTGGCGTGTGGGTGCCTCAGGTGCACGGGTGCTCTCACGCACAGCTTGTGCGGTGCGTGCATTGCCCGTCTCCTGCCATGGCCACGTGAGGTAGACCACATGGTTGCGCGCCACATAACGGTGTTCCAATCAACAGTGAGCCACATGTGACGGTGGTCCCATAAGGTTGTCATGGAACTGAAAAATTTCTGTCGTCTAGTGACTTCGTGGCTATCATAACGTGGAAGCGTGACACATTACTCACACATCTGTGGTGACGCAGTGTAAACAACCTGCTGCACTGCCGGTTGTATCAAAGCCTGGCACAGGCGGTTATGTGCAGTGCGTCATACTCCATGATGACCGACCGTCCAAGGTACTGGTTTATGTATTTAATACACCATTTACCGTTATTTTAGAGTGTACTTCTCCTTATAAAAGGAAAGTTAACTGTAAAACAGCCTCAGGCAGGTCCTTCAGGAGGTGTCCAGAAGGCACTGCTGTCGCAGGAGGTGACAGCTCCGTGCATGTCATGACCCCTGAAGACCTTCCCGTGAGACACGATGTGGAGGTGAAGACAGTGATATTGACGACCCTGACCCTGTGCAGGCCTGGGCTAGTGTGTGTGTTTGTGTCTTAGTTTTTAACAAAAATTTAGAAGTAAAAAAAGAATTAATAAAAAGTTTTAGAAATAGAAAAAACTATAGAAAAGATATAAAAAAGAAAATATTTCTGTGTAGCTGTACAGTTTGTGTTTTAAGCTGCTATTACAGAAGAGTCAAAAAGTTAAAAAATTCAAAAGTTTGTAATGTAAAAAAGTTACAGTAAACTGAGGTTAATTTATTATTGAAGAAAGAAAATATTTTTATAAATTTAGGGTAGCCTGAGCGTACAGTGTTTATAAAGTCCAGCGGACAGCAGTGTCCTTCACGTTGAGTCATCATGCACCCAGAGCAACTTCCAGTCCTGCAAGCTCCATTCACAGTAAGAGCCCTATACGGGCGTACCACTTTTTATCTTTTATCCCATATTTTTTACTATACTTTCTCTATGTTTAGGCATGTTTGGATACACGAGTACTTACCATTGCGTTCCACCTGCCTACAGTGTTCAGCACAGGAGCATACAGGTTTGGCATGGGAGCCTTAGCCCACACCGTACAGCCTGGGTGTGTAGTGGGTGGTACCGTCTAGGTCTGTGTAAGTCCCTCTGCTATGTTCGTTTAATCATGCATTTCTCACATTGTATCCCTGTCATCAAACATGGCTGAATTAGGGGGAAATTTTACAGGACTTTGTTGCAAAGGCCATTAATGTGGGGTTTCTTGGCTTTTGTTGGGTGGTGGCACCTCATCTGGTTATGCAGAGCCTTGCTCTGACATTTTTCGCCATCCCCGGCCCAATGCCCCTCCTTTTGATTTGGCATTTCATCTCTCCACCCCCACCAGCACCACGCTATTTATATGCTGTCTGCATGCCGGAAGTTGTGTCTCTAGTTTACATTTTAGTTGCCTAAAGACGTTTGACCATAAACGTAAAATCACTGGTGTTAGCCGTGTGTGGTAGACGGGTTAGTTGGTCCATCCAGGCAAAGATGAGCCAAGCCCTGCTCTGTTGCTGCTTGTGGCCAGCACTGCGTGGCCATACAAGAGGAATAATCATGCCAGGGGAAGTGTTGAGAACGCAGAACTAAGACATATGGAAGATTAGGGGCTGTCTGTAGGATTCTGATGTGATGTGATTATCAGAAGGTAAGAAGGCATGGTCAGCAGGAGCTGGAGTGGGAGGAGAGCATTTCCTGGAAGAAGCTGGGCTTGAGTGAAGTCTTGATGGATATGGAAGAGTTGACCGCACCAATGGGAGGAGTGAGGGGATTCCAGGTAAGGAAAGAGGAGATACAGTTCCAAGCAGGAGGCACTCCTTTTGACAGATAAATAGGGAATTTCACAGCAGTGCTTAAAACACCTTAAAACACGTGCCCAGTCCCTGCTGTCTGTCACAGGGTATCATTCTCTCTAAGGGAGATAGGTATTCAGTATCTATTTAAATAATTAATGATTCAATTATAACTAGCCTCTAAAATGTTTATGTTTTGGGTTGACTATATTTGTTTTCAATTAATATTTTACTCAAGCTACTGAAAAAACAAAACTCAAACCAATGATCACTTTATTGCTTGGTAGTAGGGGGGCTGTCTCATGAAGATGACATTTCTTTTAAATCATGATTGAAAGCATGTTTTATGGTAGATTGTTTGTGTAGTTTTTCATAGTGCTGAAGTGGTCCCTAGACCATAAAACTTGAGACTTGCTGAATGAAAGGGACAAAAGAGTAAGGAGGAAATATAAGTCTCCACGGGTCTGCCGGAAGTATAGCCACACCTGTAGTGAGGGACCAGGAGGGGACTCCAGGAGGAAAGGAAACATACCCAAAGGTAAAGAACTGAGCTGATTGTTCAGCCCTCCACTACATCAGGGGCAGGTAGGGGGGCAGACTACGTTGGAGAGATTGTTAAACAGAAAACTCAGTTAGGATGCAAAAAAATTGCATGTGTTGGGAAGATGCTAAGCTGCTAAGGCTGCCGGCCGTCATTCCGTACCTGTCAGGAAGATTTTAGATTCTCAGTTGCTAAAGTCACCCCCCACCACTCCCCCTGCCGCCGCCCCAAGGCTAGTCATTTCTAGTAAAGCTTGTTTATTTTTGTTAAAAAAAAATTTGTTACAGTTAATTTATCCTTTTGAAATCAGGAGAATTTTCTGCCTGAATAACTTTTTTTTTTCCTCATTTTCTCCAATGTAGGATTCTTGATTTTGGCCTTTTGGAACTAAGTAATAAAAGTCTTTGTTTACTCTGGTGAGCCTTTGCTTGTGTTAAAGCTGTTTCGTCTTAAACATTGGTAGTCCTATGAATTGAAATCAGCTTGTCTTAAACTTATGGATTCCTTTAGATATGAAATCTATTTTTGGTTACATTTGTAGCTACAACACACCTCTGATTGCAGATTTATTCATTTCTTTGCTTGTTAATTTATTTTTTTTCATCATTTGCTCATTTAATTACCATTAACGTAGTTAACATAGAGTGCCTACTATGTACCAGGCCCTGGGCAAGGGACATTCAGTTACAGAAGACATTGTACCTACTGGACTAAGTAGTTCACAAGCTTGCCAGGAAAACACTAGATTAATCTCTACTACTGTGTGTGTCAAGTATTGCCAAGTGTGGGCCTTGCTGGAAGGCATGAATTTTCCTGGCATTTGTCTTTCTTGCCTCAATTTGCCTGATAGTTCATACTAGGGATGTTTTAAAGACTGTGGAGAGGCCCTGCAGTGCAGAGGAAAATGCTGATCTGAGACCAGAAAGGCTAGCCTGGCTCTCTGTCCTTGGGCAAGTCACTTAACCTTTCTGAGCCTCAGTTTCCACTGTTACTTAGGGTTAATTATACCTACTTAACTCAAAGGCTTTTTGTGAGGAGCATTATCTCATTAGAGGTAATGCTTTTAAAAGCTCTTTGAAAATTGTGTAGCATTATTCAAATGGAAAATATTGTTATTTTTATTATTGAGTGCCTAATTGAGCACCAGGGGCGGTGACAAAAGAAGAGAGGGAGTTATTGTCACCGCTTTGCTCTGCCACTCTGTGAGGTATTGTGGGTGTGTCTGGTCCTTGCCCTCGGGGAGTTTATGATCAGACTGGGAGATGAGAACCAGTTAGAGAACCAGGGCACAGGAGAGGAGAGGGGGAGGGGCGTGAGAATCTCTTGGGGCCTTTCTTGCCCCAGAACGCTGCACTTGGCACTGAGCTTGCCTGGTGTTAGCGCGGGTTCAGAATCACCCTCCTACTCTCATCACTGATGAAGTCGATATTGAGTGGGTAGCGGCTTGTGGCAAGGGACACACAGATACATTTTGGCTGGGAGTCAGGACACTTGCATAAAAAGAGATAACTAAAGGTACAAAAGTCCCTCCAGCAGCTAGCGCCGGAAGAGGGAAAAGCAGAGGAGGGGCAGCCCCAGGCCGAGGTCTTGGGAAAAGGCGTGGGAGAGGTGGTGGCCTGGCCTAAGGAAGGGCAGGATTTAGACAGAAGCAGAGCCGTCTGTGAGGCATTCCAAGTTTCTGCTTATTGATAGCCTTTAATTATCCATTTTCTCATAAAGCGTGGAAGAGCGTGGGAGCTTTCTGCTCTCAACACTACATTCTATTTACCTGCCTGGTGGGAACAGCATTGTACAACCAAACCCGCCTCGCTGATTCCTCTCGTTTTTGCAGAACTGGTTTTGTAGAAAGGCGAGACAGTGGAGACAGAAAAGATTATGTGTGTCTCAGGATTAACTGGAGAAATAAGAAAGATAAAAAGAGAAGTGGGGAGGAAGCATAAATCTTAGGATAAAGTGTAAAAAGAAAATTATTGAAAATACTGTGACCAGATTGGAAGGAGAGGAAATGTAAGACTTCCTTCTACTATCTCAAACCTCTTTGGGGACTTTTTTTAGGTAATTAAATTGGCAGCAGGTTTTTGAACAGGTGAATCACTTTGAAAAATTCACGCTTTCACACTTGGGTTTTTCCATGTTCTTGATTCACGAGCCTAAGATTACCATTCCAGCTGCGCAGAATCCCACTGGAAAGCAGTATGCCATCAGTACCTCTGGCAGTAGGAGATACTCGGAATGGGAATATATGTATGCAACTTCTAGGGCTTTTTCAAATTGTATGTTCACATGCACATATATGTATACATATATACACATATATGTAAACCTATATGAAATCTGTCAAATCTTTCAAAAAAATTTGAAAGAATTAGCATTATAAAGCCATAAAGAAATCTCTGAAGGGACTTTAAAGAAGAGAAAGACGTGGGGAAAAGCCTGAATATATCACTCTGCAGCAAACTAGTCATCCACACAACTGCAGAAACCTCTGATAAATCTCTTGTGAACTAAACTTCCTCCTGCCTGACAGTTCTTTTTGGAAACGTTGTCTCTGCCTTTCATATTAAAATATTGCACTGAAAAGACCTGCCATGGAGATATTAATCCCACTTATGGGCAAGGAGGCATCTGAACTTGTCTTCCAGCCACTGCCCAAAGATTGCAGCTGGCAGTCCTTGCTGCTCACATTTGTGTATTTAACCAAGCCCTTTCCACGGCCAGGTCAGGCCCCAGTGGTCTGGGTCACATGTTCCCTCTGCTGCCATTTACCTTTAATCATACTAATAACAGTTACCACTATAATTCTAGAACATGTATTATATGCCAGGAGCTTGGAGTCTGTAATCTTTAATCCTCATAACAACCCTGCAAGGGAAGTTTTTTTCAGCTCTAATTTGTAAGCAAGGAAGCAGGTTGAGAGGCAGGGTAACCTGGCTAGGACCACACAGCTAGGGAGTAGGGGAGCCAGGATTTGAACCAGGTCCTGTGTGATTCACATCACACAAGCCTTGTTCTTTCCAGGGTACAGAATGTTTTGAGTCCATGTCTATTCCAGATGTAGCGTAATTCCAGATGTGCCACAATTCCAGATGTGGCATAAAAGGGGCCTGGAGAGGGAAAGATGTTGTAGTATCTGAGATCACAGGAGTGAGCAAGGAAAGCCTCCCCGCCCCGGGGTCTGGAGGACACCTTGAGCCCTGTGCTCCCTTGGCCCTGTGCTCTATTAGAAGCATCCCATGGGCAGCCTACTGGGCGTCCCTGGGACTCGTGGCTTTGCATGCTGTCAGGACCAGCTCTAAATTTTTTTGACCTTTCCAGTGGAGATTCCACACAGAATTTGAATTTTCCCAGGGTTGGCTGTAAGGACTTAGAAAGTGAAATCTCACATCTGGGAAGAGGTAGTGCTGGGGGTCACCTGAGCAGCAGCAGAAATCTTGCAAGATAACATTTGGGGCTAATGTGGAATTAACCAAAAAACTGATGAGTTTGCTTGACCTGAGAACTCACGAAGGGTATTTGGCTATGTGAGGTTGAGAAAGAAAGGGCAGCTCTGACCCATCTTAGAATTTTGTGCTTTGTCCTGGTGATGCTGTGGAAATATTCAAATGAACGCACGTGTCCAGGCTCATGCCAGGCCAGTGTGAAGATCAGGCTGAGTGTGCATCCATTCTGGGCTCAAAGCCAAGAGAGAGAGAGAGAGGCCTGGTAAAATACCATGGGAAATGTCTCAGTCCCTTCTGGACTCACTTAAAAAGCCCAAGACCCACTTAATATTTCAATTGCAAGACTTATCTCTATTGATGGTGTTTTGGAAATCGGAGTCCAGGAAAATCCAGCTGGAGGAATTCTCATGGTAGTAGAGAGCAGACTATTCATTACCTGTTCTGGTTTTCAATAGTATCTTAATTTTCCTGACCGTTTTTTAACTGTCTGCCATGCCAGAGTTTCTTAAATCAGGACTACTCTGAGTACGAGACAGTGGGCTACAATGTAGGGTGGGAGGGTTTCCTGCAGCTGAGGGCAGAAAGTGGGACCTGGACTTAAGAGAGCCAGCTCTGAGTAGGGAGCATCAACTCTTTGTGCGTGTGTGCGGTCCAGGCTGGGACGCACCCAAGGCAAGGCAGCCGTGGAGCTGGGAGCCTGAACCTGGCTTTGGACTCTGTCCATATCACATCCATTGCAGTAGCCAGGCCAAGGGATCTGGTCCCAGCCAGAGAACAAGTCATAGAATGAGTTGTGAAGCCAGGCAGAGAGCCAGGTTTGTAGAATGACTTTGTATTGATGAAGAAGGGAGGTATATACTTTGCCTTGGCCTCCACCATGATGAGAGTACTACAGAAAGGTAGGGATGACACCAGGCCACTCCGGGAGACAGCCATGAAGCTTGTCATCTTCCACCCCAAATACATAGCCAGCGGACGCTCAGGAATCCTTTTTGAGGCATGAGTGGGTGAGCCAAGGACTGAGCAGAGGCCCATTTAGTAGCTTAATACCTGCCAGGTATGTCCTGGACCTGTGCTGCCCCAGGGACTCGGTGTGCCTGGGAGAGATCTGAACCAAGCTGTGATGTGGCAGCTGAAGGGACTTACAGTCAGCCAGTCTGGGCAGATTTTAAACTCTAGTGTTTCTAGTGCCTTGACCAGTGTGAGAAATTTGGAACTCAGTCTCAGTGCTATTTATGGTCATGGTTATTTAGTTTCAGGAAAACATCAGATACGCAGTTCCTTAGATAGCCACATCACATTGGACATCTTTCATACTAATAAAATTTTTATCTGGGTATATGACTGCCTGGAATAAAGAACTCCAGTTTTCATTATAGCCGAGGGTGGTTGTATGACTAATTCCTAGCTAGTGAGATGTCAGCAGAGGTGATACCTGCAACTTCCAGGTTGTGCCCTTGAAGGAAAAGTCATGCCACCTCTTTCCCTCTTGTACGTCTCACTGGCATGGAGGCAGCCATGGCGGGGAGCCATTTCAGCTGGTGCAGACCAAAGAACTCCCTAGGGATGGTGAGCATCAACACATAGGGTTCCTGGGCCACCGATGGCTGGCGGGAGGCTTTCATGGGGGAGCATAAATAAATGACTGTCATGGGTAAGCCCTGTTATTGTGGTCTCTGTCAACCATAGCTCAATTTATAACTTGGGTTCTACTTATTGGGAACTTTGATCTTAGAAAGCAAAAAATGAAAGGGCTGGGCGCAGTGGCTCACACCTGTAATCCTGGCACTCTGGGAGGCCGAGGCAGGTGGATCGCTGAAGGTCAGGAGTTCGAAACCAGCCTGAGCAAGAGCGAGACCCCTTCCCTACTAAAAATAGAAAGAAATTAATTGGCCAACTAAATATATGTAGGAAAAATTAGCCAGGCATGGTGGCGCATGCCTATAGTCCCAGATACTCGGGAGGCTGAGGCAGGAGGATTGCTTGAGCCCAGGAGTTTGAGGTTGCTGTGAGCTAGGCTGACGCCACGGCACTCACTCTAGCCCGGGCAACAGAGCAAGACTCTGTCTAAAAAAAAAAAAAAAAAAAAAAAAGAAGATGAAAATGAAAAAGTAGAAAAATGGAAATAAATAAAACAAAAGATAGTAGTTGGATAAGATGGCCAAATTCAAAGTACACCAAAAAGGTAGGACACCAGAAACAGAAAGTGGAAGCACATTGCTTCTCTTTCCTCTCTTCCTGGTTCCCATATCACCTCCACAACTGTGTGCTCTGTGGGAAAGACTGGTAGGTTCCACTAGTACCGAGTGTCCTA
>CAUYRT010104075.1:0-36748 GCA_963574885.1 Lepilemur ruficaudatus | reverse complement strand
AAGAGAGATCTGAACTAGGCTGGGCACGGTGGCTTGTATCTGTAATCCTAGCACTTTAGGAGGCCAAGCATGAGAATGGCTCGAGCCCAGGAGTTTGAGACTAGCCTGGGCAGTCGCAGACCCTGTCTCTACAAAAATATTAAAAAATTAGCCAGACATGGTGGCATGTACCTGTAGTCCTGGCTACTCCGATGGCTGGGAAGGTGAGGGAACTCTGTAGCTAATGTCTGAGTGTGCTTGGGAAGGTGAGGGAACTTTGTAGCTAATGTCTGAGTGTGGGGCTGAGGTGAGAGAATCACTTGAGCCCAGGAGTTGGAGGCTGCAGTGAGCTATAATATTGACAGCACTTCACTCTAACCCATGCAGTAGAGCAAGAGACTGTCTAAAAAAACAAAAGAGAGAGAGAGAGAGAGAGAGAGAGAGAGAGAGAGAGAGAGAGAGAGAGAGAGAGAGAGAGAGATGAGAGAGAAATCAGAAAGGCCTTTAAATTTATAACTTTGCTAACCTATGTTGCCTATATTATCTAAAACTTAGATTGTTCGTAATACCATATGTAGAGTAACAGTGTTAAACATTGTTATAGTCTAGATAGACCTTTTGCAATTATCAGACTCTTCCATTTATTAACCTTACATAAATGACTATTGAATTTTTGTTAACTCTTTCTGCAGTTCTCCAAATCAATATTATCATTGGATGTTGTAGACATACACACAAACATGCACATTTTTCACAAAAACAGATCATAATAAAGTGTGATAGAGAAGAAAGTTTCCTTAAAAAGAAAACTTTTCACGGGAGAAATGTGACTTTTTTTAACCACAGAGGTGATTTCTTAAATGATCATATAAAAAATCCAGGTCTGTTGGCTTCATAGTACTTCAGATGCTTCCAAAATTATATCAGGTTGTTGCTTTATTCTGTGTATCTTATCAAAGAGAAAGCTATTAACTCCTTAAATCATTAAATTATACTTTTTGTGTGGTCATAAAGTTCTTAGGACTAAATATTAATTAGAAGTTTCAGATCAAAGGAACTTTACCACTTAAAAATTCTGCAAGAAGGAAAGTTTTCTATCCTTGTGACTGAGAAAGGAAGCACCATTTGCATATCATCTGGAAGGAGGTGTCTCTGTTCTCTAGTCTAGAGGTTGGTGCACTGTAGCTGGTGCTAGGTGACTAATACCAGGTGAATGATGCCAGAGAACAGTGGAAGAGTTACTTCTATTTTTTCTTTTTCTAAACAAGATATTAAATTTTTATAACAAGAAGGAGCATTCCAAAATGAAGTGACACTTCAAGATGCATAATTTACTGAGGAAATGCATAATAACATATTCCATGACTCTTGGACCTCTCAGTCAGATGAAATTATTAAAAAAAAAAAAAAAAGATCAGCGTGTGTGTGAAATTTCTTTAAGAAAAAATATAGTACATGGTACTTTCCAAAGTTGGCTACAGCGATATGTCCCTTCCCATATCCTGTTTTAGAACTGTGGGACATATCCCATCTAGAGGTAAAGTTGAATTTTCTCTCCTTAAATCTGAGTAATACTGTGACTCACTTGCAACAAATAGAAAGTGGCAGAAGTGATGCTATATGCTTTTTGAGGTTATATCATAAAAAGTAACAAAGCTCCCCCTTGTTATCTGAGATACTCATTTTGGAGACTAAACCACCATATATAAAATCCAACTACCCTGAGGCCACCAGAAGAGTATAAATTATGTGTCTCTTTTAAAGCTTCAGTTGGGATCTCAGCTGATAGCCAATATCAACTGCTAGACAGATGACAAAAAACACTTCCAGATGAATTCAGACCTCATTGAGCAAGTCTCCTCCTGCCTTCAAGCACTCCCAGGCAGACTCCAAATATCCCAGTGCAGAGGAAGGTCATTCCCACTGGGCTGTATCTGAATTCCTGATCCACAGAATCTATGAGCACAATAAATTAATTTTGATACTACTGAGTTTTAAAATGGGTTGTCCCACAGCAGTAGCAACCAGAACAGAACACTACAATGTGAGTGTAAATAAGAGACAAGTGGAGAGGGCCTGAAGGTTCATCTAAAATCTGAAGTATATTTGAAGCCCGATACATTCTCTGCAGTTGGGGGACCCAGTACTGACACCCAATACAGCCAAACTGGCTGCAGCAGAGCAGAAGGGAGACACCAGAGAGCTTCAGTAGGCCATGAACATTCCCACTGTTGACAGGAAATATATGACCATTTCACCATTTCTATGGATCAGAGGTAGGCTCAGTGGAAGAGAAACTTGGCACAGGGTCTTTTTTTTTCCTTCTTAGAGATAGGGTCTTACTATGTTGCCCAGGTTGGAGAGTGGTGCCTATTCACAGGCACCATATTATCACACTGTGGCCTCAGACTCCTGGGCTCAAGAGATCCTACCACCTCAGCCACCCAAGAAGCTTGGACTACAAGTGTGGACCACCACACAGGGCTGGGCCTTTTTGTGTTTTACCAAAGAAGACTGCTTGGGAAGGTGAGGGAACTCTGTAGCTAATGTCTGAGTGTGGGGCTGAAATAAAAGTGTCAACTGAAGATATCAGGCACATCAAAGGATCTTTGGCTAAAAGAGCACATCAGGAGACTTCTGAAGAGTCTTGAAAGTTGTCCAGGATAGAAGGCATTTTAAATATCTGCAAGGTCCAGAGAGTTAGAAGCCAGCTTACAATAGTAGAAGCCAAGAATTTTTTTTTTTTCTCTGTTCCCTTGCCTCCTCCAAAATTATAATTACAGATAGGGTAGACATCAGAGGAAAAAGTAAAAAGCTGAAAATAAACATATAAAAACCAGTCCTTTTACAGAAAAGGGGAATGAATGAGACCTAGTGGGTATGCACATTTAACCCATGTACATTTAGCCCATAGTAACAGGATGGAAGGCATAGTATATGGTCCCAGGCACAGATGGGTAGATAGGATAGGATCAAAGTGAGATAGAAGTCAGATATCCTGCAGGCACTTAGGAGAGAGGTCAGAAGGAGAAGGCCAACAGGACAAGAAAGCCACAACAATGTGAATGTGCTTAGTTAAGATAAATGTAGCCAACAGGAACCCTTTAGTTACTCTACTTTGGCCATAACATCCTCACCTGAAGCAGAATGGTAATTTATTTAATTATAGCATGTGCACAGTTGAAGCAACAATGTCCCTAAATGAATTAGCCTCATTAGTGTGATAGAAAAAAGCACACCCACCAGCGCCATGACAGTTTGTAAACATCATGGCAATGCCCAGAAATTTCCTTCCCTATATAGACTGAAAGGGGGAAGGACCCCCCTTTCTAGGAATTCTCCACCCCTTTCCCAAAAAATCCATGAATATTCCACCCCAGCTTAGTATATTATTAGAGATTAGCATAAAAAAGGAGAACCCAAACCCCTGTGGGCTGCTGCCTCCGTTGGAGCAGTCCACTCTCCACCATCTTTGAGAGTGCGTTACACTTTCTATACTCTGTCTTTAAAAAATGTCTTTGCTTCCCACTTGACTCTGCATTTGAATTCCTTCTTGAGTGGAGGTCAAGAAGCCTCTCTGCCATCACCGGAGGTGGTTTGTGCCAGTATCAAAAGCTGCTTGTTCTGTGGAAATAGAAGAGCAGTGTGAGTGGAGACGGAAGAGGAAGTGAGTTGAAAGATAGCAGGTGGCTGTTCTCCTAATTCTATAAGTCACTGATATGCTGGATGCTTAAAATATATTGGCCCATTATTAGGATAAGTCTGTATTATATAAAATATATAGGATAATTAGCGTATTAAATTAGAAGTTACTAAGGATAGATCACGGAGCTTTTTCTAGCCCATATGTCGAATATCTCAATCATGCTAATTAAGGAGATATGCAGAGGAAAATTATTCCAACGATGAAAACATTTTACAAATTTACACTACACTTAAAAGATACTTTCATTACTATTCATTACTTAGATACTTTCATTACTATTCATTGTGTCTGCCTTTAATGAAAAAGCATATATTAGTCAATCTACCTACATTCAAGTAGAAATTTTAGATGAACAAATACAATGTCTATTTTGGATGGCAAATTATTTTGACAGACATTGGCAGGGCTAGTAATAATGAATCTTTTCAAATTTTAGAAAAATCCATTTTGTTATTTAATTGGAATAAATACATATCATTTTCCCCAACACATATATATATATATTCTGATACATCAACATTTAAGAAAGAAAAATAACAAACAAACCAAAAAAATCCATTGAAAAAAGATAAATACAATTAAATGGGGGATGAATGTGCAAAATTGCATTCTCTCTCTCAATGTGAGTTATAATCTAATGCTTATATGATATATATGTGATATTTAGTATTCTGTGTATTCTTAATTTTCTAGTCTTAATTTTTAAATGAGTTAATTTATTCATCACAGACTGCAATTTTCAGATTATTTATAGATATAGAGGCCATTAAGCCTTGCTGCATAAATGGTAAATAATGACACCATGAAAATAATCCTTTAATATTACTTTATGAATATGTATGGCATTATTGTGAGTAATACTAATTTCTCAGAACTTCCTTATAAACAGGATAAGCACAAATAAAACAAGCAGTAGGTATTCCAACCATATTGGTTCTGTACATAATTTCCATATGAATAATTTATATAAAAATCTAACAAGAAAGTTTGAAATTATCTGTTAGTTTGCTAGGTTAAAATTATTTTTTTTAAGTTTTAGAAAGTTCTCTTTGCTACTAGGTATTAGAAAAGAAGGGCAGGGGAAGCATATCATAGTGTAAGTGTATGATGCTAACTGGAAATTTATTTCCATTGTCTATAGTTTTCAGGAATAATGTTGAACAATAAAAAAGTAATAACAAGCCCAAATCCATCACCTGCTGAATTTTATACATCGAATTTGGATGCAACAAAATAAGCATTTTATTTTCAGAATTATCTTTGTCATTAGTTTTGAATCCCAACTATATTGAGAGATTCATGTCTTTTTAATCATCAAAGATGTTTCACCTTAAAAAAAAAACAGGATGCATCATGAAAGCTGAATTGTTATAATTTTCCTTTATGGATTTTTTTCTCAGAACAGTTTGTAATTATAATTATTAGATATCTTTTGTGAATGCCCTACACACCAATCCTGGCAATATGATTTTAAATTTCTCTGAAGACATGATTCATGAATTTAAATTGCATAATACAAGTAGACAGTGATAGACAACTATTTAATAGGAGACTATTCTTATTTATTATAATACTATCTACCTTTGGTGGTTTTGCATTCATTATTTAAAGTATTTTTACTTTGGAAGAAACAGATGGCTAAATCTAATTAACAATGCAATAATTTGGCATAGACTCCATGAAGGAGTCTTGCATTTTATTTTAGTTAAGTAACACAAAGACCTATTGTAACAAAGACAATGTTGAGATAGAATTAAAATACTGCTTTATTGTGAATAATGCTGAAGTTGGCATCAACGGATGCATGGATTAAGAAAATGTGGTGTATATATATACATATATATATATGCACACACACACACAATGAAATTCTATACAGCCTTAAAAAGGAAGTTTTGTCATTCATGGCAACATGGATGGAACTGGAAGACATTATGCTAAATGAAAAAAGCTAGGCATGGAAAGACAAATGCTGTATGATCTCACTCATATGGGAAATCTAAAAAAGTGTATCTCATAGAAACAGAGTACAAAGGTGGTTACTAGAGGCTGGGGGTAAAAAGGGGAGGGATGGAGAAAGGGAAAGTGTTGACCAAAAGGTACAGAGTTTGTTAGACTGGAATAATAAATTTTAGTGGTCTATTGCACTGCATGGTGACCACAGTTAATAATGTATATTTCAAAATTGCTAAAAGAATAGATTTTTAAAGTTCTGATAGCATTATAAGTTGATGAGGTGATGGATATGTTAATTGGCTTGATTTAATCTTTCTACAATGTATATACATATGTATATACATACATATGTCCATGTATGTATGCATATACATATATATGCAATTAGTATTTGTCATTAAAAAAGAGAAAAAAGAAAAAAATACTAATTTACATAAAGAAAACCTCTTTACAAAACAATTATTAATACTCTATTTTTTTGAAAATAAAAGAATACTAGATATTATTTCCAAAGAACATGTACCTTTAAAAATTTTACCAAAACAATTTCCTGCTTTATTATCTCTTTCAAAAGAGTAAATTTAGTGCATAGATTTCAGTATAAGGAAAATGTAATTCAGAGAAACTAAAAGTTAACTGCCTGTTAAAAGTTAGGCAGTTACAATTTTAAACTTGGGCCCCAGCATCTACTTGCTTTGTAAATTTGAAAAGTTGTTTACTCTTTATGGGTCTCAAATTTCCTATTTGTAAACTGAACATAATATCTAACTCAGTGAATTGTTTGGGGGATAAGAATAAAATTACAAAGGGAGTTTTGCAGAGTCCTAGAATACAGAGACAAAATGGATGCTAGTGATTTCCGATTACAATATTCCTGAAGCCATCGCATATAGGTAGTTGCCTGTTTATCATACTATATGAAGTTCACATCTTAACTTCATACCAAGGTGTAGGATGGATTGTGTTTTAAAGCTGAGAAGTGGCCAAAGGTTATCCTGTCCCTTTACTAAGAAAGATAGTGGCAATTAATCTGTCTAAATGCAAGCCCATTCAGGTACCATAACATTTTAATTAAAATAAAGTTAATATTATGCTAAAAAAGTTAAACAGGTGTCCTTAATGCTGACATTTTTGGAAATAATAGAGAAATCAGTCTGACAGGCATAATAAATGCCTTCAAATGACAGCAGAGGCAGTTACCTATGCTTTCTACGTACCACTGTTTTATATTATGGTTTAATTACTGTGATATTTTATATTCCTACACACAGAAAAAAGGAAAAAGAGATTATATTTTTTACAGGTGAGGAGAATAAGGTTTAGAAAGATCGGTTACTTGACAGGGTCATTAAACTAGTAGTTGGTGGACAGGACTTTATTTCCAACTGTCTGACTTTGAGAACTATGTTCTTACCCAGAGCTATGCTAACCTTTAGGTGTTAGGTATATCTGTATGCCATTATGTCATCCATCATTCATAAACAAAGGCTTTGTGTAAGAAATGTTTCAAGGAGTCTTATCAATGATGTTGGCCATTGGCAAAACAGTGAAACAGGAATGATCACATCTTTATTTCCTGTTTCACCTGCCTTTCATTGTACTTGCTTTCAAATTTGTAAGTGGATTTTCATTAAAAAAAAGAATCTAAAAACCACAAATATTGAAAATGGTATTATTACATAAAATACTTTTTGTGAACATTTGTCTGACTTATATAAACACATATAAAGTCTTCATGCAATCATGTTTCTGATAAATATAAACAATTCTGTATAGGGAATATTTGTAGTACATATTTTATTGAATTTTTCAGTTTTTTGGTTGTTTTTTATTTTTAGTAGCTTTACTTGAGATATAATTTATGTATGACCTAATTCACTCATTTAAGTGTACAATTCAATATTTTTAAGTGTATCCACAGAGTTGTATAGCTATCACAATTTAATTTTACAACATTTTTGTTCTCCTCAAGAAATCATGTACCAATTAGCATTTACTCCCAAACCCCTGACTCCTCAGCTCCTTGCAACCACTAATCTATGTTCTCTTTCTATACAAGTTTGTCTATTTTAGACATTACATGTAAATGGATTCAAATAATATGTGGTCTCCTTTCACTTAGGTAATCTTTTTAAGCTTCATTCATGTTGTGGAATGTATCATTACTTCATCACTTTTTATTGATTAATAACATTCCATTGTATGAATATACCATATTATATTTATCTCTTTATCAGTTGATGGACATTTGAATTGTTTGTACATTTGGATTATTAGGAGTAATGTTACTCAGAGCATTTGTGTACAATCTTTTGTGTGTACCTATGTATTTATTATTTGGGGAATAGACCCAGGAATGGAATTGCTGGGTAATATGAAAACACTATGTTTAACCTTTTCAGGAACTGACAAACTATTTTCCACAACAGCTGTACCATTTTACATTACCATCACACTTGGTATTACTATGGCGTAATCAACATTTAGAAATCACCGTAACTACCTTTCAGTATATAATTTTCTTATAGGTTGTATTGTGATTACAGAATTCAGAAGGGATGCTTGTCACTTTTAAATATTGACTTAGTGATTTTTCTCTTTAAACAAGGAACCTGATTAGGTCAAGATACTTTCTACTCTGTCAGTTATAGAAGGGAAGATAAACTTATACTGAGTGTTGGAGTGTCCAAGCATTGTTTCAGAGGGTAGAGTATTAAACCCCAAAATTATTTAAACATTTGGGACACTATATTTTCCTCCTATTTTTAAACATTCTTTAGATGACATCTATTTTAAACATCCCCAATATTCATTAAATTGACTCCCATTAAATCAGATAAATGTACTAGAAAATGTTTCTAATCATGTGAAAATAATAAAATGATATCTTTTCTTAACTCCTTCAAAAAATGAATTCTGGACAGCTTGGATTAAAGATTTAACTGTGAAAAGACAAAACATATGTAGTGATAGCTTTTACGTGGCATAAAGAAATTATAAGATAAAATCTATACTAAAATCAAAAAACAAACTTATATGAAAAAATCTGATAGAAAAGTAAAGCATAAGCAACAGATTGATAGAAGACATTTTAAACATAAAACCAAATAAAAGTATTACTCATAATGTAAAAATAACTCCAAAAATAAGATATGTACCACCCCCCTAACACACAGAGGGCCAAAATATATTTATAGAAAAATTTATCATTTCAAAGCATGGGAAATCAGATGTGCAAATATCCAATATCACTTGTGATCAAGAAGATGAAAATTAAAAAAAAACTATGAGGTATCATTTCACACTTAACAGATTGGGGGGAAATTATAGTATCAATTTGTTACTAGAATGTGGGAGACAGAGTCATGGACTTAACAGTGAATCACGTAATGACATAATTCTTTTGTACAGCAATTTGTCAATAGCTGGTAGATCTTGAATATGTATTTTTCCAACAGTCCAGCAAAACCACTTCTAATAATATTAGCTCAAGGTGATCTCAAAAGCACCAAAAAAAAGGAAAAAAAAAAACCCTCAGAGATGTTAATTGCATCATGTGCAATCAACACAAGTTAGAGACCACATAAAATAAACAAGGTACTTGACTGAAGGAAACTTACATTGCAGTGAGAGGGGCACAGTAGATACTTATGTAAATGAATCATGATAAAGTATTATAAATACTATAAAGGGAATACATAATGTGTGATCAAGAATGTCAAGAGATACAAGCAAGCTATTTTGTGTCATTTCTCTAGGAAAGACCTTTCTAATTGGGTGCCATTTAAGTTATTAGTAGGAGGGTGAGAAGTGCTGGTGGTACAAAGAACCAAAGAAAAAGCTGAAGAAGTACTACTCGCAAAACATGCAAAGAAGTCATGTATGTACAGCTTTCTCTGTTCAAATTTTTTCTGACAATTTTGGCCAATTTTCTTTGTTCTCTTTGAAAACAACAACAATAAAACCAGGATACAAACTAGATATCTGTAGGCTGATTTTTTCTTTTCATTCATATGCAATGGAAAACAAAACTTAATCCATCACTTCTAAATGCAATCAACTAATATATTTAATTGCTATGTCATTTGGACAAAATGCATAAATCCAATAAGAAGAGATGCTAAAGGATGTCACACATATTTACTGATAATGGTAAGAAGAAAAAATTCTTACCGTAAAACATTTAGAACACATAGGAATAAAAACCTGGGAATCATCTCCTAGTCCCATCCCGCTATACACAAATTATGTATGTATATATATATATATATATATGTATAGATAGATAGATAGATATCCATGGAGATGAAAATCTTCAGGCATGCAAGAAATAATAGCAAAGTCATTTACTGAACAAAAATAATTTTGGGGTGAAGAAAGAGGAAAGGTGGATTTAGCTGGAGGATATTGAAGAGACAGAAATAAATCAGGAAACATAATCAATAGATGAAGGGCAGGAAGTCATTAACCATTGGCAATGCTGATTTTTGTATGAATTTAAAAGGAAAAATATGTAAAGATTATTTTTTGAAGTGTATGTCTTCTAAGTTTAACACTATAGAAATTAAAATGTTGCAGAGAAAATATTCAGAAACAATGAGCACATAATTTGTAACTGAATACCTTTGCCTAGAAAATTTTCAAGAAATTAATCTGGGGATCAGAATCTAAGAACTTTGATGATCTTGTTCAGTTGTATGAAAATGTGGCAGCTCTAATAAAACTCATACTCAAAAAAAAGGACTAAAAGCAACTCCAGTGGCCCAGAGGCCCTAGTGCCACCATTTGCATTTGATCTCTGAACAGCAGGGTATTTTGTGATTCAAGGAAATAAATACTTCTGTCATCAGTTCTATTGGCTCATTACCACAGTATATGAAGAAAGCATTTTACCTTTAAAAACACAGAAAGAGATTCTTTCTGTATAGAACATCTTGTCGATTTTATAGTATTTTACCTTAGTACCAAGGCCAATGTTTTTAAGGAACACTTTACATTAATACTTTTTCCCTGAAGATCCTTAAATTGCAACTTAGAGGTTTTTGATTTTCCTCTGTGCATTTTTTGTTCCCCAATTCTTTCCTGATTAAAACACTACAAGGTAATTCTTGATGGTAATAGATCATTGTCCAAAAAGTAATTTTCCCTGTTCTGGATATTTTTGGGGGGGAGGGGAATTATTGAATATAAATTAAAACAAAATTTTAAAAGAAGATTTTTATACTGTTTTGTTTTTACATTCTAAAGCTTAGTTTAATAAAGACATTAAATCACAATAAGCATATTTCAAGAATACCCTTAGTTTATTTGTAAATGGAATATGGTTCTAATAAGATATCATGGATTTTAATTTAATGGGCAAAAGCTTCTAAATCTTAACCTCATTTTAGTATTACTAATAAAACATGATTGTAGGTTCTTTTATATCACCATTTTTAAATTGGAACATGACTTTAGGTTTCAGTGTGTTGCCACTTACTTAAAGGTTTCTTCACAATGCAGTCCAGTTTTACAGCTCTAGTGCTTTGCAAAATCTATGACACTTAAAAAGTCTGCAGAAAACTTGACTGAACTGGACTACTATGCTCATGATCTTCACAAATGGTAATTTTTTTCCCCCAAAAACAGAAAGGCAAAAGAAGATTCTGGAAAGATGGAGTAGAAAGCACCAGGAATCTGCCTTCTCACCTAGAAAACAATTGCATTGGCAGAATCTGTTTGATAAAACTATTTTGGGACTCTGAAGTCTATTCATGACTTGAAAGTTCCAGGAGAAGACTTGCACGGTAAATTACAATAAAATAATTTTAACTTTCAGCACAGTAGCAGCTACTAAGCCCCTCAACCTAACCTGTTGGCAGATAGCTATACATGTGTTCCTGTAGCAACCTGCACACAGCTTGGAGAAGTCATGGTGGGAAAAATGGACCCTGTCCTTCAAATATTGGGGATCTGTCCTCTGCTGCTTCTGATCATAGAGGTGCAGTAAAAGAGGTGAGTGTCACTGTTGTTGTATACCTTCCTCATTGTTGCAAGCCCCTTTCTCCCTGGTTGAAGTCACTTCCAGGAAATTTAAAAGGCTGGCACTGTTTTCCACCCCTCTTCTTCATTTTTTCTCTTTTTCTCCTTTTCAGAGCCAGATCTTAAAGACTAAGACATTCAAAAACAACTGCATGCACAGGAAATACTACAAAGTGACATGCATGCAAAAGGAAAGGCTCATAAAAGATCTGAGAAGACCTTAAATTTAAACCTGAAGTTAATGTTCAGCACAGAGACAACCTACAACAAACAATATAAATAAATAAATAATAACAACAAAACTCCAGCAAACCTAGAGGAAGGGAATAATCTGATTTCTAGAATTATCACATTATTAGATTGAAATGTTTAGTTTTGAACAAAAGAATCAAGAGACATACAAAGAAATAGTAAAACGTGGCTCATTCAAAGGAAATGTATCAACAGAACCTGGAACTGAAAAAGACTTGATAATAGGTTTACTAGACAAAGATTTTTTTTTTTGAGACAGAATCTTGCTCTGTTGCCTGGGCTCGAGTACAATATCATCATCATAGTTTACTGCAACCTCAAACTCCTGGGCTCAAGTAATTCTCTTGCCTCAGCTCCTGAATATCTGGGACTACCGGCACATGCCACCACACCCAGCTGATTTTTCTATTTTTCTATTTCTATTTTTTCTATTTTCTCACTATGTTTTCTAGGCTGATCTCAAATTCCTGGCCTCAAGTGATTCTGTTGCTTTGGCCTCCCAAAGTGCTAGGATTACAGATATAAGCCACCACACCTTGCTTAGACAAAGACTTTAAGAGACCTTTTTAAAATATCTTCAAAGAACTAAAATAAGATGTAAAGAAAGACAAGAAAATGATTTATGAACAAAATGTCAATGTCAATATAGAGATAGAAAACCTATAAAAGAAACCAAATAGAAATTCTGGAGCTAACAAATACAACTGAACTAAAAACTGTACTAGAGATATTTAAAAGCAAATTTGAATTTGCAAAAGAAAGAATCAGCAGACTTGAAGACAGGACAATGGAAAGTATTGAGCCTAAGGAACAGAATGAAAAAAATATTGAAGAAAGTTGAAGAGAGCCTAAGGGACCTGTGATATATCATCAAATGAACTAACATATGCATTGTAGAAGTCTCAAAAGGATAAGGGAAAAAAAGGGCAGAGACAATATTTGAATAAATAGTGGCTGAAAACTTCCCAAATTTGATGAAAGATACGAATATAAACATCTAAAAAGCTTAATGAACCCCAAGTAAAATGAACTCAAAGAAAGTCACATTGAGACATACTATAATCAAATTTTCAAAAGCAAAGACAAAGAGAACATCTCAAAAGCATCAAGAGAGAAGGAAGTCATCACATACATTAAAATATATGAGGCAAAAACTGACAGAATTAAAAGGAGAAAGAGACAGCCCTACAATAATAGTTAGAGAATTCAATACCTCAATCTTAATAATGGGTAGAACTACCAGACAGAAGTTAAGTAAGAAAATAGAGGACTTAAACAACACAATAAACCAACCAGATCTAACAACATACAAAGAACACTCTATCCAACAGCAACAGCACACACATCCTGCTCAAGTACACATAGGACACTTTCTAGGAAGGGCCATATATTAGGCCACAAATTAATTTGTAATAGATTAAAAATACAGATATCATACAAAGTATTTTCTCTGACTGTAACAGGATGAAGTTAGAAATTGATAACAGAAGTAAAACTGGAAAATTCACAAATTTGTGGAAATTAAACAGCATAGTCTTAACAATCAATGGATTTAAGAATTCATAGGGAAATTAGAAAATACTTAGAGATGAATAAAAACAAAAACACAATACAGATGATTCCTCAACTTACAATTGTTTGAGTTACAATTTTTTGACTTTATGATGATGCAAAGGTGATATACATTCAGTATAGCATTTAATGAACTACAAAACTTTATTATAAAATAGTCTTTTTGTTAGATAATTTTTCCCAACTGTAAGATAATGTAAGTGTTCTGAGCACATTTAAGGTAGGTTGGGCTAAGAAATGGTGTCCAGAAAGTTAGAAATATTTAATGCATTATGAAATTATGATTTTTTTTAACATACAATGGATTTATCAGAACATAAGTCCATTATAAGTTACGGAGTGTCTATATAGCAAAACTTATGGGACTCAGTGAAAGATATTCTAAAGAGTAAATTTACAGCTGTAAACACATTAAAAAGTAAGAAAGATCCCCCCTCCCAAAAAAAGCCACACGATATAATTTTACAACCTAAGGAACTAGAAAAAAAAGAAGCTAGCAAAAATAAGGAAATCATAAAGATTAAAGTAGAGATAACTGGAATAGATAATAGAAAATCATTAGAAAAAATAATAAAACCAAAAGTTGATTCTTTGAAAAGATGGAAATTGACAAACCTTTAACTACATGGGAGACTAAGCAAAAAGAGAAGACTCAAATTTCAGAAATAAAAAATAAAAAGAATGGAGACATTACTACCAAGTCTACAGAAACAAAAACAGGATTGTAACAGAGTACATGAGGAATTGTACACCAACAAAGTGGATAATCTAAAAGAAATGGACAAATCTCTAGAAACACGAAACCTGTCAAAACTAAATGACAAAGAAAAAAATGTAAATAAACTGGTAACTAGTGAGGACATTTAAATAGTAATTAGAAATTTGCCACCAAAAAAAGCCTTGGACCTAATGTTTTCACTAGTAAATTCTGCCAAACATTTAATGAAGAACTAATACCAGTTCTTCTCAAACTTTTCCAAAACAATTGAAGAGAAGGGAATATTTTTTTTTAACTCACTGCCTGTGGCTGGCTTAACCTGACACCAAAGCCAGACAAAGATACTTCAAGAAAAGAAAATTACAGGACAATATACCTGATGAGCACTGTTGCAAAAATTCTCAACAAAATACTAGCAAACAAAATTCTGCATATTAAAAGGATAATACATCATGACCAAGTGAAATTTATTTCTTGAATGTAAGGATGATTCAGCATACAAAAGTTAATCAATGTAATATACCACATTTACAGAATGTAGAATAAAATGACACGATTTCCTCAATTGATGGAAAAAATATTTGACAAAATTCAACACCATCTAATGATAAAAATCACAACAAATTGAGAATAAAAGGAAAATACATCAATATAATAAAAGCCATATATTAAAAACCCTCAGTAAATACCATACTAAATGGTGAAAAGTTGAAATCCTATCTTCTAAGATCAAGAACAAGAGAAGGATACTAGTTTTGCCACTTCTAGTCAATATAATACTGGAAGTTCCAACCAAAGCTATTAGTCAAGAAAAAAGAAATAAAAGCTATATAAGTTGGAAAGGAAAAAGTAAAATTATCTCTGCAGATGGAGCCCTTACGTAACATCCCACCACTCTTTAATTATGGTACTTAACATTAGATTCATTATTCTTTAATATCATACCTATTTTTCTTACTTATTGGATAGTGATCTTTTTGAGGACAGAGGTTAGATTTTATTTATTATTGAAATTACAAAATCTAGAATGCGCCTTGCATAGTGTAGCCACATAATAAATACATGCTAGATTGAAATATTTTACTTTTGATGTAAGACTCTGACAAAGGCATTTCTTCTAACATCATGGATTTATTTTGCCCATTTTGCTATATATAGTAATAACATTCATCGGTGTGGGCATATGGGCAGGGGAGGAGGGGATGGGTATATACACACCTACTGGGTGTGATGCGCACCGACTGGGGGATGCACTGTTGAAGCTCTAACTCTGTTAGGGCAAGGGCAATATACGTAACCTAAACATTTGTATCCCCGTAATATGCTGAAATAAAAAAAAATTGCCCATTTTGAACTATATATAAGTGAAATGGTAAAAATGTAATAATTTGTGTCTGGCTTATTCAATAACATCAAGTAAGTTGGATCTTCCCATGTCATGTTTTCATTCATTTTCATTGGCACATGCTATTTTGTTGAGTACATATCCATCACTATATCTATCCTACTGTCTATAAGCATTTGGATTGTGTCAAACTTAAGGATTTTACACATTATGTTGCTATGAAAATTCTCATTTATATCCTCGTGGATTCCATTTCTCTTGGTATATACTTAGGAGTGGAATTGCTGGGTCATAGGATATGCTATATAGATGTGCCAAATAGTCTTCCAAAGTGGTCAAACCCATCTGTTTTTCACTTACAGGTTTTTTCATCATTGAAGACCATTGTCTGATTGGATATTAGATTAACTTAGTATTAAGCATTAAGGGATTGTTGTTAATTTTGCTAAATGTGAGAATGGTATAGCTGTGAAAGAAAATATTATTTTTTAGAGCTGTATTCTGAAGTATTTAAGCATACAATTACATTATGCCTTAAAATACTCTATAAAACAAAACTAGGTGAGGAGTGATAAAAAATTAGTATGGTAAAATGTAGGTTATTTTGAGAGGCACTTAGACATTCATTTTTCTTTCTACTTTTCTGCATGTTTAGAAATTTTCATAGCAAAAATGTATATTGATAGGAATTGAAGAAAAGTAAAAACTCGTAATTTGAAGATAATATAGCCATTCACATAGAAAACTAAATAGAATTATCAAAGAGAATATTATAAATAAAAAAGATAATTCAGTATATTTGCTTGTGTCAAAGTAAAAATTGTACTGGGAAATGTTAAATAGGTAAAGTTAAATGGGCCTGTTAAACAAGGCTTTATTCAAGGCTCTTGTATTAATAGTAGGGGAAAGAAGCCAGAATTCAGTCTGAGATTAATTCTATGGAAAAAAGGGCTGAGGGAATTTTAAGAGCTTAGGTGGGGGAAATAGTAGGCCATTTGTATTTGGTAGTTGGCCTTAGACAAAGGAAGAGTAAACTTTTCTTGTACTGTCATGACAGGTCGTAGATTTACAATCTGCAGTAAGGAGCCTACATTAGCTAGGCTTCTACCCTTCCGCAAAGACTATGAGCTACCATGTGCTTGAGAAAGATGGTTCTGGGTTGTAAACCTGGCTATTCATAGCTTACTTATAAACAGAACTCTCTCCCACTGACTATGTAGGTAAGTTATAAATAGCCAGTTCATCTTAGATTATCAGAGAGAAAGATCATGCAGAAATTTTATGGTGACACATTTTTTCCCAGGAATTGATGTAAAGAAATATGAGAATCTCCTACTTTTAATGTTGAACTCAATGCTCCTGGGTTCATTGCAAAGTCTAATACATATATTACATAGAATAATAAAATTACTGGAAGTTTTCTTCTTAAATCAAATAACAAAATCATACTAACAAGAATGTTTACATTATTTTCTAGCATTTTATAGCAGGACTGCGGCCTTTCTTTTCATCCCATATTCTGTGTAACTGCTAACCTACCATTTTCCATGTTCTTTTTTATCCTCCCTGATTGACTGGGGGCTCCATGCATGTCACAGACTGTAGCACATATCACAGTACAACTTGGTTTAGTATTAATATTAATAACTGGCTGGCTGAATCAAGATGAGAGCACAGGGCTACAGGCTTAAATGAGCACGGTCTTATACTTGTGATGTATGGTCATCTTGGTCACCTGTGCTTCCTAAGACTAAAGATAGACAATCTCATCGTGTTCTTTGACAATTCTTCTTAAAATAAGTAACAAGTTCTGTGCCTTGCAGCCAAAATATGTCATATAAGGGTAGTGTAAATATAAAAATATTTATTTCCCAGCTTTTTTGTTAAGATAAATAAAATAATGTGTTTAGCTATACTTGGCAAATCTGAAAATATTTAACAATATTTGTTGCCATTGCAGTTATAATATATATTCTAGTGCTTAAATGTAGTGACAGACAAGACGTAATTCTTTCCATTTCTATTCTGATACTTAATTTGAACACGTTATTCCTTCTAAACCAGTAGTCACTAAGTTTTTTTTGATTCATGGATCACTTTAAATATATTCTGAAATCTATGAACTTCAAGGCCTCTAAAATACATAGAGGTACATTGCATGCATATGGATATTACAGAGAAGGCCATAGAACACACAAGGAATTTGGAATATCCTAAGGTTCAGTGAATTCTAGATAAATAATCTGTGCTCTAAAATATATAAAATTTATATTTCAACACTGTACATTCAAATCAAGCATTTTTATCAAACCAACCATTTTTATGACTATTTTATAAAGTTGAGATACTTCATTTCTTTAAAAACTTGTAAAGAAATTTTTCAAATGATACACAATGGGTAACTAAAATACTGTGAATTGGCTATACAGCATGGGGTTAACTTCTATAATTTTCAACTAAATGTTCTTTCTGTATTCAATTGACACTTTTTAGTATGTTTGTGATTATAACTTTAATCTTAAGTATGTCCTATTAAAAAATAACTTACATGTGGAAAAAATACAGTACTTTTGAGTACATATTATTATTCATTTCTTTTTACTAGCACAGTCCTTTTGTAAAAAGCCAATACAATTTATATAAGATCGTACTATTGAACTGAACTGTCTTTTATTTTACAATCAGCCTGGCTTTTTATATTAGAACACGAAAAGCTTTTTTTATAAGGAACTATGAAAATAAATTAAAGTAGTATTGAGTTCTAACCCTTATTAGCATAGGATTAACTTTTAAAGAATGGGAATGATTTAGCAAACATCAATTCATTTTAACTCAGGAAAGAATTACTCTGTAAAATAATGGTGCATCAAATAATAAATAAATACATACTTAAAAGTGGCATTTGTTCATTCAATGCACATGAAGTATGTAAAATTAAATCCAAGAAAAGGAGTAATTTAAATGTAATCAAAGGGGAGTTTGAGTGGTTTAAGTAGAAAAAAATCTCTAGTCTTCAATTTATCATCATGCACTTACAAAAATATAACTTGTTTTCCCATTTACTTACTTAAGTCTTTATATTTCTGAATTTCAGAAACCAGAAGCTTAAAAGCGAAAGAACACTGGCTTGCCTTACCTTTAAATAACACAAATGCCCCTGGGGTATTCCTCTTTCTCAAACACTTATGTTAACTGAAGGAGAATTTCACTCTTGTAGCCTAGGGTTATTAAAGGGCTCCCTGTGATCTCTTCTCTTCACTTCTTTACTTCCTTAAATTGTTCAGGCTTCTGTATGTCTAATATTCCCAACCACCTTCATCAGACCCAGGCGACCTCTTCATATTTCTCAACGTATTTTCCCATGGCACACAATATGCCATGATGTAACCATGATTGCACTGTATATGGGGGGAGGAGATAAAGCACATCATCCACCCAAAGATTTCTGCTGTTTTGGGCAGTTGTAGAAATAAAGAAAGAAACTGAGGTAAAATTAATGTAGAGAGCTTATTAGGACCAAGGTTGAGGACTGCTGCTTGGGAACACAAGGGAATGTTCCAGAGAACAAAGGAGAGAGAGGCTCAAGGTTTCTATAAAAAAGGACAAATCACGAAAGGTGGCTATTACAAAAGTTGTTTGTCAGGAATTCTCATTGCTTTACACAAATTCAGTAATTAGTGATTGGCTATACATCTGTGAACTGTAAGGTATGAATTATGGTGTCCAGCGTATGGCATTCCTAGGTTAATTCCTGGCCAATGGTGGAGACACTCAGTCTAGAGTTCATCCAGCAGGCAGGTTACTTAGCTCAAGGCGGGAGTGAGAGGTGACTGCTGTCACATTTCAATGCCTCTCTGGGCCTGATAATTTAAAAGGGTTTTTGGTCCTCAAATAAAAAGTTGTTTTTTTTTTTTTTTTCTAAGACTCAATCTCAATTTTAGTACATGGAGCTGCCTGGCTTCTATTCCACAAACTTAGAAAAACTATGATCTCAACACTTGACTCCTTTTGCTGTGTGTAACTTGCTGGAAGTCTAGTTGTAATTTTTACTCTTCCTGCTTTTCATTTTTTCAAACTTAATAATGGGATTCAGAAAATATGATTAAATATAAAGTTTATTTGAGCACAAAGCTTGAGGATAGTTACCCGGAAACACTGACTGTGAATGAATGGGGTCAATATTCAAAGTGAAGAAGTTAAGGTTTCACTTATGTAGGTATAGACAGAGAAGTTCCAGCAGTATTACAACTTTTTCAATAGGAGACCAGTGCACACATCAGAGGCATAGGGATTTGATTGGTTACAGATTGTTACATCCTAAGGAAGATTACTTTATTATTACTCCATGTGGAAGGGTAATAATCTGAAGGTCTCTCTGGCATCATTTGTTCTTAATTACTTATAGGAAAAAAAAGGCAAAAGTTTCAACTGAATACTACACGACTCAAGCCACATAACCGCATTTCTCTCAAGGCTTCAGAGTAATTTAAAGTTCAAACAGCTTTAAGTTTAAATTATTTTAAGTTTGAATTACTTAATTTCACAATTAAGATTTTAATAGTCTGTAGTCCTGATAAATGTGTGTGTGTGTGTGTGTGTGTGTGTGCGGGCATTTTGTTTTGGACTACAAGAGCAGATGTGAGACTTTAATTTTATACTTTAGATTTCGGCATACTTTTCTCATCAGCGTGTGTAAGACTTTGCTCTAGTTAACTTGTGTTGGGCTGTGGCTCAGTGTGTTATCTTGTTTTGTTTGGTCTATCATACTCTACTGTTTTTTTTTTTTCCTTTGTTTCCCATCTTCTCTTCCTTTTCTCACTTCTCATGGGAACCTTCTCTAATGAGTTTGGTTTATGCCCTTGGATGTGAAATATTGTTGAAAAATACATTGGGTATAATAAATGTCTGTGTCTTATTTAAATAATTCATATTATGGTATAGATGTTCTCCTGTTTCCTGATTTAAAAAACATACCAGAACTATGTGTTAATAATGATCTATCCAAGTTGCTATATGTATCTCTATCACAGTTAATCAAATTGTTAGTTAAATTATAACATTTTATTTCAAAGCTTGCCTTGTTACATTTGAATTAAGCATTTCTCCAAGTAAAACTGAGTAACTATACTGCCCCCACTCTGCAACCCAAATAGTGCTATAACTTAGATGGTTCTATGAGAAATTTTTCTGGGTTATATAAGCAAGGGTCAGAGTATTAGTTTCTAGAGTTTTTATTCTTACTTATTTTCTAAGTACTGCCAGATTGCCCCCAAATGGCAGCAACGGCCTGCACTCCAACCAGAAAAGTGTCAGAGCTCCTATTTTCACATACCAGAGAGTGAATCATTTTTCCCTACTCAGTTTGGTCAACAGGGTGCACAATGTTATCCCATTGCTGAAATCTGCATTTTTCTGATTGCTAAAGAAGAGATTGTACTTATTTTCATACATTTATAACCATTCTGTGAATTGCTTATGCAAATTCCTTTTCTAATTTTTTCTTAAATTTCTTGTCTTCTCTTGTTAATTGGGGAGTTAATTATACCTAAAAATATTATTATTATTTTTTTTGTCAGGTTTAGGTGCTGAAATATCTCCTATCAGTGTGCTAACATCATTCTGTTAATTTTGCCTATGTTTTCCATCACTGAGAAGAAATACTTTACTGTTTATTTCTGCTGTTTAACTTTTAAAGGTGTGAAAAAGATTATATGGGGCCGGGTGCAGTGGCTCATGCCTGTAATCCTAGCACTCTGGGAGGCCAAGGCAGGTGGATAGCTCAAGGTCAGGAGTTCGAGACCAGCCTGAGCAAGAGCGAGACCCCGTCTCCACTACAAATAGAAAGAAATTAATTGGCCAACTAAACATATATGTAAAAAATTAGCCGGGCATGGTGGCACATGCCTGTAGTCCCAGCTACTCGGGAGGCTGAGGCAGAAGGATTGTTTCAGCCCAGGAGTTTGAGGTTGCTGTGAGCTAGGCTGATGCCACGGCACTCTACAGCTCGGGCAACAGAGCGAGACTCTGTCTCAAAAAAAAAAAAAAAAAAAGATTATATGACTGAATAATTGCTTAATGTTGAAAGAAATTTTCTTTTCTTTTTTGTGGGAGAGGAAAACATCAAATGAATGAGAGGAAAGAAAAAGAATGTGAACATTAAATATATTTCTTGTATCATTTACATTTGTAGTTAATGCTTCTGTCTTAGTGGATGTTATTGGCTAATTATTTTTTAAAAATTTTGTAATAAACTCAGCAAGAGTGAGCTCATTAAAAGTGCACGTTTAATGAAAAATTAGATGCTGAATTGAAATATTTCAAAAAAGTTGATGATAAATGTGTAACTTGTCCAAGATGTTTTTTGGCATTTACTAAACACCCTGGACACTGTCGTGGTGATATCACTGGCCGCATGAGAACCAGAAGACACAAATTTACTGAAAAAGTATCAAATATACTTCACAAGGTAATAGGTATTTAAAATACTGTGACTGAAAATGGAAATTTAACCGAGGCAGTTGCAGAAGGTTCATTTACATAGTACTGGGTAAAACATGACTTTTCAATTATATCAGATAAGTATTCTGCTAAATTAATTGGGCCCATTTTTGATGCCAAGTGTGTGTATGTGTGTTTGCACTTATGAGAGGTGTGATCATAGCTACTGGTGTGTTAGATCCGTTACCAGAACTTTGCAAACAGTTGCATAGTGATAGTAAGTCAGTGTCATCAGATGCCTAAACAAAAAGACAATTAATTCCAATAATGAATAATTTGCTTCATCCACCTTATGGAATAAAAAATAAGTTTTGGAAGTTCATTCTGTCAGAAACACTTGACATTTTTTGCCACTGATATTTGAAATTTAATGGAGATGGCCAATGTTGAATATAAAACTGTTTTTGTCATAATAATATAAAAACAAATTTGAGGGGAACAAAATGTCATGTTCTGAACATTATTCTTACTAATTTAACAAGCTTCTGAGCAAAATGTTCTTGGAATATTGGTGAAAACAAAAGTTATAATCACATCTGTGGAAGTGGCAACGCTCTACCAATCAAAACAGAAAATATCTAGAAAGAGAGAATATTTTAAAGAAGACTTTGTATGTATAATTAGCACTGTAGTGCATGTTTTCACTCTTTCTGCTTATATTAAAGGGACATCTAAATTTTTAAAAAATTATTTGTAGATTAACTTTTCTACAATGACATTAAACTTCTTATGTAAATACAGCCTTGTTTGAACAAAATGCATTTTGTTCAAACTCAATTGTAAATCTTTAGGCGAAGCATTCACAACCAAAGATGGGGGAAAATTCAACTTTCCAAGCTTTTCATAAATTTTAATTAAACGTAAAAAAATGAAAATATTTGACTATATTTGTTCAAAATCAAGGGAGAAAATAAGCAATTATATGATGAGAACTCAAATAGCGTACATCTCGGGCAGTTAGAGCTCCTGTAACAGAATTCCATAGCCTGGGTGGCTTAAAAAGCTGACATTTAATTCTCACAGTTCTGGAGTTTGGGAAGTTCAAGATCAAGGCACCAGCAAATCTGGTGTCTGGTGGAGGCACTTGTCTGGATTTGCAGATAGCCATCTTCTTCTTGTATTCTCATCAGACCCAGAGCAGAGACAGGAAGAAAGCTCTCTCAAGTCTCTACTTATAAGGGTACCCATTGTGAAGGCTCCACTTTCATGACTTGATTACCTCCTAATACCATTTTATTGGGGCTTAAGGTTTCAATATATGAATTTTGAAGTACACAAGCATGTAGTCCACAATAGTGTATAAGATTGAATTTTTAAATTTGATCTTTATTTTTTAGAATGTATCAATTTGTGGGATGAGTTCCTCAACAATTCTCTTATATATTCTACTGAAATGTAAAAAACAATAAAAAAAATAAGGCCTATATTATGCACTATCTAAATGTGGTGAAACATCTGAATTTATCAAAATTACTGTAAGTTATTTGGTTAATTTTATCTTGTAAAAATACTTTTTGCGGAGAAGTACCCTGAATGAAGGCAAAATGATGGTGTTTGCAAAAATATTTTGGCTGAAATGTTTAACACATTTCACTACAATAAATAGGCAAATCAATAGTATTAGCTAATTACCATATTTTTCTTTGAGCACAAAAACAAAAATCAATACTATGAACAATTACCATATCTTTTTCTAGTACCTCAGCAACTATAGGAAAATATTTTTCAATTAAAAAATTACTGGGATTGGTCTCAGGATCCCTCGCAGATACCAAAATGCAAGGATGCTGAAGTTTCTTATACAAAATGGAGTAGTATTTGTATGTAACCTATACATATCCTCCAGTATACTTTAAATCATCTCTAGATTATTTAATACAATGTATCTAATACAACACCTATACTAAAAATTACACGGTCACTTCATTTACGTGGATTCAATGTAGTACTCACACACAATAAATTCAAGTTTAGGTTTTTGGAACTTTATGGAATTTTTTTCCCAAATATTTTTAATCCGTGGTTGTTTAAGTCCTCAGATACAGAGCCCACAGATACAGAGGGCCAATTATACTTACAAACTTGAGTCTGTTTCTTTCCTAAGATATACAGGTATTGAAATGTTCTAATAAAGTTGAATTTTCTTATAATGGCAAGGTAATGAAGTGTCACATAAATGACAAGTAGATGACAATTATTAATAAAAAAGCAGCCAATATAAGTAAAAAGCTACTTAAGGTAGAAAACTGTAATAGGAAAGAGTAAGAATGGCAAGTTAACAATTCCTGGATCAAGATCACAACCCAACCCCCTTTGGATCTGGCAACAAAAAACAGATACAGTAACCACCCCCCAATACCATCCATCATCCCAGTGGTACTCCCCACCCCCGCTTATCTGCAGTTTCACCTTCTGAATTTTAGTTACTTGAGGTCAGTCACAGCCCCAAAAATATTAAGTGAAAATTCCAGAAATAAACAATTCATAACTTTTAAAATACAGGCCATTATGAGGATGATGATGAAATCTTGCTCTGTGGGCCCAGGATGTGTTATCTGTGCTGTATATACTACTCACCCACTAGTCATATAGTAGCTGTCTCAGTTACTGGATCAACTAGCATGGTATCACAATGCTTGTGTTCAATAACTCATTTTACTTAATAATGGCCCCAAAACACAAGAGTAGTGGTGCTAGCAATTAGGAAATGGCAAAGAAAACCATACAGTTTCCTTTAAGTGAAAAGGTAAAAGTTCTTGACTTAGTATGAAAAGAAAAAAAAATAATCATATGCTGAAGTTGCTAAGATCTATGGTAAGAATGAATCTTCTCTCTGTGAAATCATGAAGAAGGAAAAAGAAATTTATGCATAGTATACATAGGGTTTGGTACTATCTGCATTTTCAGGCATCCACTGGGGGTCTTAGAATGCATCTCCTGCAGATAAAGGGAAAGTACTGTACAAGTAAATGAGACATCGGGACAACTGAAGACTTATCACCTGAAAGTGTCAGAGATTATGATATTGACCTGAAAAAACAACTGCAAATTTGAAAGGAAAAAAGGTGACATCCAGAAAACTATACAAGGCATGACTTCTGAATACCAAACATAAATTGCACACAAGCATTACGGACAGCTGAACTATGCATGTGTAAAGGAAACTGCTAGAGGCACAGCGAAAACAAAAACAACGATGGAAACAAAACAGGCAGAGAGAAGAAAAACAATCTATTATCGAAAGATCAGTGAACTCAGTAGATCAATAAAATTATCTTACTTGAAAGAAAAGATAAAAAAATTGATAACAAACAAAACCTCAGAGGCCTGTGAGATAATATAAACCAGACTAAAATACGTTCAAATAGATTTCCAGAAGGTGAGAAGAGAAAGAAAAAGTTAGAAAAAAATACTTGAAGGATTAGTAACTGAAAACTTCTCATTCATTAATTTATAGATTCAAGAAACTCAACAACTGCAAGCAGTATAAGTGGACTCTTTAGTCCACTTCTAGACACATCATAGTCAAATGCTGAAAAGCAAAGGGAAAGAAATATTTATGAAAGCAAGCAAAGGAAAATGGAGTGATACAAACAGAATCAAGAATAAAATTAATGGATGAGTTTGTATCAGCAACCACGTGCTATAGTTTGGTTTGTCTGAACCCTCCAAATCTCATGTTGAAGTTTTATCCCCATTGTTGGAAATGAGGCTTAATGGGAGTTGTTTGGGTCATGTGGATGGATCCCTCATGAATAGATTAAAGCCTTTCCTGGGAGTGGTGGTAAGTTCTCACTCTATTAGATCCTATGAGAGCTGGTTATTAAAAAGAGCCTGGCGCCTCCCCTCTCTCTGTGTCCATGTGATCTCTGCATGTGTCGGCTACCCTTCCCCTGCCATCATGAGTGGAAGCAGCCAGAGGCTCTCACCAGATGCAGAAGCTGGCACCATGCTTCTTGTACAACCTGCGGAACCATGAGACAAATAAACCTCTTTTCTTTATAAATTACCCAGACTCAGATATTCCTTTACAGCAGCACAAACAAGACTAAGATACCATTAAAGCTAGAAAACATTGGAAGGACTTATTCAAAAAGACAAAGGAAGAATAAAAATCTGCAAATAAGAATTCTATATTTTGCAGTCTATTCTTCAAAAATAAGAACAAATAGGACCATTTTTAAATGAACAAAGGGTAAGAGAATTATTTTTGTCAACACATTGCTATGATAAGAAATTCTAATGATCCTTCAGTCTGAAAGTATTGGGCATATTTTTAGTGTAATGGATAAAAAAAATTGTAATAATGTGTGTATATACATTTGTCAAAACTCATCATACTATATACAACATGTTATGTGTAAATTATGTCTCAATAAAATAAATTCTGCAGTGAGAAAGGCCCTCAGATGGGTGACACAGGGTGGAGTTCATGATTCGGTTCTGACTGTGCAGTAAGACAATAATTTAGCATCAGTATTGACACCATTATACTTCCTATAACACCAACAGAATCTGGAATAAAATTTATTTTGGAGTTAGAATCATATGAAAGAGTGCCAATAATGAGAGTTCAGCATAATTATAAACAGGATAGTAACAAATATTTGAATAAATCACATTTCTTTAGGGTAGGATAGTTCCAATTTGAAATCATTTTGACTGGGTAATTTGAGGCAGATAAATAGTTCATCTTTTAAAGGCATTGGAAGCACAATTTTTCTGTTTGTTCCATAACTGAATAAATTAAAAATACACAGCTTAATGGAAAAAGTTTTCCTCATATTGCATTCCAAACAGAAAGCTAAAACTTTAAGCTTTAAAACTTATTTAGAAAATTAGTAAGATAATAGTAAGATAAGAGGAATTGAAAAAATTAAATCCTGAGTTTACCTGTGAAACTGAGTGAAAGAGAAACTGAGAACTGCTCTGGACTTTAATGAATCCAACTTTCTCAGTAGATGAATTAACTTCCTATGAAGAAAAATATAGAAAATGAAGAAGAAGTTAAAAAGTTAATATTAATACCCTTGAACCTATATAATTAATTATTTTTCTCATGGCCTACATTTAAAAATGGTTGCAGCATTTAAAAGGATCTTATATATTATACACTAAAAGTTTAAAACATTAATTGTGTAATCAATGTTCATATTCTTGTAAAAATTTAATTTATTGAAATTTTACATTTTATTTATTAACTATTTTTGTATCTACTTAGAAAAAATATTTTTGGGATGATAACGCATTTAATAGATTAAAAAACTAATAATAATGAAGAACAGTGATAACTAAAGAATAATTGTTACTAATAATTGCTGTCCGCCTAAGTATTTTTTGTGGAAAACAAAACAAATAAAACAGAAACAGATGTCTAATGATGATAAAAGTAATACATTTTTGTTGTCTTTTCTATTGTATTAGGCACTGTTCAAGGTCATATGTGTATATTAACTTCTTCAGTCTTTATGTCTGGCCTGTGACTGACCATCTCTGCAAATGTAGAATTGGTTCGAAGAGAGGTTAGGAGGCACACTCAAGTGGCATAGACATTTCATTAGACCAAATTATATCAGAGTAAAGGTTGAGATAAATGGCCTAAGGATCATAGCTTATTACTTCAAAAAGGCATTTAAATAATAATACTACTACTAGATTAGTCTTATGTACCAGCAATGTTGATAAGAAATATTAATTAAATAAGCTAGTCTCTCCATAATAAAATATTAAAGAAGTCATGATAATTTTAATATACAGATGCTATAAAAAAGTAATTATGAGAAAAATTAAATTTTAATGCTCACATTAGTTCCTTTTTCTCACGTTTATTGTGAAACTCTGTTTTAGAGTGTGCTCCAGATCTTTTTCCTTTATTGAGCTCTGGTCATGAGAATTTGTGTTCAAAGAAAAAACTAATTGGGTTCAAAAAAAAAAGAAGTGTTTTGAGACAAAAACTAAGAATAATAATTTTCTTGAATGGCTGTCCTCCAAGTTGAAAATCAAAAGTACTTAATTAAGACTTGAAACTTCTTTTGATATGATGTACAAAAAGCAACTTCACTTGTTTCTAAAATAAATATGTATTGTAGGTTTCTTCTCCTGGCAACACAGGTGAATATTTTGATAGAAAATTCATTTACTCTAGGTGAAGTATAAATAAGTTAAAATATATGGAAACAGTTAAAATGTTTAGTAAGTAATTTTTTCTGTCCGGATGAATGTGTTTTGGTATTAATCTTCCTAGGCTGCGATATAAGGAAAATGTGACAAGATATAGGAAATATTATAAAAATTTGATAAGTCATACAACAGGGAAACCAAAAGGAGTAGGGAAGAGTTTGAGTTGGAAAAATAGGTGGGGGTGGTTAAATTAATCTCTATTCCTTTTCTTTAGTGAATGGTGTATTTGTTTATGCATGGGGGTGGGAAAGGGAGTCAGGGAAAGATTATTAGGGGACTTACTTTAAACACTATAAAGGGTGCATAATCTCCTGAATCAGGAGTTTGGGAAGAAAATAGGCATCTGGCACCTGCACAGGTTAGAGTCTGATGGGCAGAACCTGCAAGATGCCCCAAACTCCACCAAGCTATGACTGTCCCATAGCATTCCTGTGCACAACTTGGATTGAGCAAAGTTAAAATAGACAATTTACTGATAGGTTTAAAGTCTGTTAGTTCTGTTATAATAGAAATTAAGCTTCCCTGCTTCTTGTTGAAAAGGAAAAGACGAGGAAACGGAAGGCTAAGGTAAAATACTGGTCAAAACAAAGAGCTTCAGAGGAAAGCAGCTAGCTCTTCCCAGAAGCAAGGCACCTTGGCCTCCTCTCCTGAGGAAATCGGTGACTTTTCCTGAAAAGAGAAGTAGAAAGGCCCAAGGGTAGTGGATTCAGGAGAACATGCTTCCTTTCTCTTATTGAATACAGATATACTAATGTGACGTGAACAATTAAAACATCTATTATTATCAGCAATAATTTAAACTGGTTAAACCCTTAAAGGTTTCATGTTCAAGGGCCACCTGTACAAAACCCAATCTGTTAGAAAAAGATTACTGGGTACACTCAGATAAGTGCCCACAACAATGCTATATGTTTAGATAGCCAATAAATAAGCAATAACTACATTAACTTAAATGCTTTTTAAATTTTTAGTGTTGAACACTGGCCACACAAAACTAATGAATAAAGTAAAAGTTCCACTCAAAATCTCAAAAACTGTATTCTGTTCATTGACATTTTTTCTTAACTGCATGAGGTTATACTTATAGTATTAGGACTTTTATAATTTTCTCTAATACATGTTTGGGGAGATATCAACATTTCTTCTATTAAAAATATACTGTGTTGATGTAATACAAAGATTCCATGTCTAGAGTTGTAAACTATATAATTTGACAATTTTTTCAAAGAAAATTCCTAATGAAGTCTTAAAAACCACCTCCTTTTATCGTCCTTGGTAAGTGACTCTATGTTTTTATTAGAACTAAATATGCTTTTTCCAAAACCCTCCCTGTAAGATGTAAAACATTTTTAAGATCAGATTCTAAAATTTATACACAAATGAGTATGAAAAAGAAAATTTAATTTTACATGTAGAAATTTGTGACAAGCTCTGGGTGGTTGCCTGGTGGTCCCTCAGACTACTGTTTTTTACTATGCTTACATGACCTATTTTATGTCTCATGGGAAGAGACCATGTCTTAAGACAAATTTGGTTTCTTTTGTACCAAATTAAGGAAAAATTGATATGAATGTTATCTACCAATTATATGTGTATTTTCACATTAATCAAGTCTATCAGAAAAGCAGATCATAATGAAAATTTTCAGTGATTTTATTCCTCAGTGTATATTGCCTGTTTTATCTGACAATTGCTGACATATTCATTTCACAGGTGAGATACTTAAATTGATCAGTAAAATTTAATAGGCTGCTGTACTCCTAATCTGTCTTTAAGTAGCAAGCAGATTTTGGAGGTCAGATGGACTAAAATCCATAGTCTTAAAAACAGTCTAAAACTTTGCCATAATCTCTTATGGAAGTCTATGCCTAACAGAGAGCTAGGATCAGCCCTTATAAAATTATTACAGGAAAGCTTATATGACAGCTTACATGACCTTATCCAACTTGTAGACATTCAATGAAAAAATAACCTCATTATATCAGGGTCTTCTATGTTGTTTCCAAAGATGAAGTATAACTTCTTAGATATTCTTACTTTTCTATTTCCTGATCAAGTTCTGGCCTTGAAAAACCATACTGAAGCCCTGTTGAATTAAACAATGTCAGATGTTCTCAACAGTTCACAATTGCATGAAGTGCAAGTAAAGAGAAAGTTGGACACCTGCGTCCCACTGTAAGGAAGTTCCTTATTTGGTATATTCATCTTTTACTTATTATCACATAAATACAGTAACACAAGCTCTAAAACATGGTGCCTGAAGACCCTGCTCACCCTACCCTGACCACTGACCACTCAAGACTGCACCAAAAAAGTCAACTTGTATAAACATGGATACCATCTCTTTTGGAGAAACAAGTATTTGAAAATTATGCTCTGTAACTTGTGATCTTGGTAGATGAAAAGAATATTTTGAGACCAAAGTAGCTCTTGAATGCTACACTTTCAATTGAGTAAAGAATTGATGATGAAACCCTGAAAACCTGTACCAAAACAGTCCAAATATATATTATACTATGTGGGATAGCATAAGAGAGTTGAGGAAAACTTATTTTTGACATTTTCATTACCTTCATTATATTTATTTATCTTCTGCTGGTTTATATAGTCATTGGTTCCCTGATTGATTAATTCTATCTGCCATAGAAACTCCCTCAGAGACCTCAGATAAGAAACTTAGTACTAATTGAAGGGAGCCTTAGTTTCTAGATAGCTCTTGTCTAGATGCCTTGGCCAGAATAAGTAGTAGTACATTCATCTTGTTTACAGAGCTGATACTATCTAGAGCATTTTCTAGCTAACTATGTATTAAAAACTTTCTTATACCTTATGATTTCCCAAACTCCCCAGAGAAGAATGAGCCAGGAGCATCAATCCAGTTTAGTAAGAGTATGTTGAATCTGTAGCTGCCCTAAGGGCATCTGCCTTAAGAACTTGAGTTTTAGTGGTTGCAATGAGGAAAAGAACTAAGATCTGGTGTCTGTGCAAAGTAGAGAAACAGAGTAATAACCTCACAGAAAGGCCTCTGAAGGTCTACAATCTCAGTGTAAGCAAAACTAAAAATAATCCATTCTGTGAAGGGGGATGTTTAGCAAATCTGCCACATCTTTGGCACTTGTTTGCCGAATGAAAGTCACTCCTGAGAATTCATAACCATAAGCTGTCCTATTGTAAGACTGAAGTTTAAAATCCTCTACATAGGTGGTATCAAAATCAGCCAAGCTGGGAAATTAATTTAATGAGGCCCCAGGTTTTGAACACCTTGAACAAACACAAGTCGTCTCTGGAGTATTGCACCTTTACACCCAGCCTCATAGAATTCTCACAGATAAACCACTGGCACGATGTGCTTACAACTTTTCAAAACCATCAGAAAATACTAAAGTAAAATGGTAGTTTACCTTCCTTATCGTCAAGGGCAATCACCTTCAAATCTTTAGTTGTTTCTTCTGTTATGTATTTTCATCTTTATAAAAGTGTAAATAATATATTTATTATACAGTTTCTCACCTTTTTTTAAAAATTAGACTTTATTGTCTTACTACAATGTAAAAAGAAAAGTTTTAGTTTTTTGTCAGTCTCCTCCACCCATGAGCATTTTGGTTCACACACATGAAAACAAAAACAAAACATTATGCCTATAGTTAACACTGTTATATGCTTAAAAATTTAAGCTAGTAATAAAATACAAACAAATGAATAAAAATAAACAAAAAATGAACACAACAAAAATAAATATAAACAAACAAACATCTATGTTCTCTAGCCCCAATCTCACATTCTGGTACAAATAAAAATTTCAATTAGTTTCAAAAGTTAAAGCTCTTGAGTTTTGATTACTGTGACTCTATCTGCTGTCTACATTTGAGCTCCATGGATTATATTTGTAAGCAGAGCACAGCTCTTTTCCCCCAATTGAAGTAAATTTTTATGCCATGTTTTCACTAGCTACTTTTTTCCCTGTAAATCTATCATTAATTTACACCCAAAGGTCCAAAATTCCCTTGAATGCTGAAGTATCTCAGGTCATATATCCACCCCTCTTTCTGGGGGAGACCCTCCTGGAGCCCTCAGTCCTCTTGTATGAATTGCTTGTTAGCTCTGCTGCCCAGTTACAGGCATGGTCTTTACTTTCAGCAACATACTGAGTACCTCCTTTGCCACCCTTCTGAGTAAGATCCCATGATCCTTGGGTCCCCTTTATTTCTGTTCTTATTACTTATTTATTTATTCATTTTTTAGTTAGTGAGTCCTCCAATATCACACTAAGAAAGTGTATATTGGATTCAATTTTTGTAATGCTGGCGTGTCTGAAAATGTCTTTATTTTAGGCAATTAATCAAAGGGGAAAGTGAAATGACAAATAGGCATATCAAAATGCTTCAGCTTCAACAGCAGTGCTGGGAACCATGTTGCATGGAAGGATGTGAGAAATATCGTGACCTGGGAATGGGGATATTTCATGACAGTGGATGGTTTGGGAGATGCTCAGAACATATGCATCAAGGATCTATCTGGGTTCATTGATACTGCAGTTCTAATGTTGGCGTTATTAACTAATGATTAAACTTTTAAAATATTTTTGTTTGAGCATTGTCAAGTAGAGTGCAATACTGCTCATTATGGTATAATTCTCCATATATTAAGTAAAAAATGACATTCACCTTCTTCTTACCATTACCCCAAGGATGAGGGAAGTTTGGGCTCTTTATATTTGTGAAAAGCAATGGAAATTTATATAAAAAATAATTTTATTTAGAGAAAAATACAAACAGCTAGGATTAAACTTATTGCAGATCAAGTTTAGGGTGGTATGCCAATTAAAACAATATATTTGAAGTATTTAATGTATGAAAAACATTCAACTATAGAAAGCACATGTATTTTGTATGTGTATGCATAGAGACGCAAGAGGAACAATTCCTAGATTCAAAGATTTTACAAATTTTAAGGAAGAAAAGTTTTAATCACAAATAGTTATAAGGTAAAAGGTGACAAGGATTGTAATATAAAGAAACATTGGTATTTAACAATTGGAGTATTGCTTCTAGCTGAAAGGTTTCATTGTTAGGGCCTTGGTGAATGAATAAGATTAAGGTTTGAATATCTGAACTATAGATATTCAATTCAGAATACAAAGAGTTTGCAATGATTCACAGTGTTTCAAAACCACAGGGAATGTTTTGACAGCTTGAAATAACTGAAATAAAAGAGGCAGGGTCAAACATGTATATCTGGGTTATTTTTATGGTTTCTGATATTTACTTTGCTATCTTCTGAATAAAAAATAAGATTCATCTCATCATAATTTGCTATGTTCAGAGTAGCTGAAGTGATGTAATGCAATGTAATCATGAGTAAATTTTATATTGATTACACTTGTGTAGGATTATACAATAAAAAGCTGTCGATTACAACTTTAGTCATATGTTTATAATTTTATTTAGAAGATGAAATTATTTTCTTAAAGTTGTTTTATTTAAAAATATAAATGCTACATATAAACATTTGACCTGGTGTATATCTACAGAACAATATTAATATTCAATATTACTCTCTTTTAGTGTTTCATTTTTATGAAGTCAATTTTGTTTAATACTGCAATGCAAATGATTATGGAAGTGAACAGTGGGTGATTTTAGAATTATTTCATAAAGTTATAAATGTGTTATTCTTTATAGTCTTTTTCTTTTTTGTCATCTCGAGGAGTTTAACCAAGCTGCAATAGTAATTCTCAAGATGAAACTTGCCTTTCAAAGACCATAGTCATGTGTGTAAGAAGTTTATGAAGATGCCACTTGAGCATTTGAGCTGATTGCATTCTAAATGAGTACAGGAGGAGGATTATAAGGGTACTTCTGGGTGCTTGTGCTTTCCAACCCACAACTAACTTTCATTTTCAAATGATATTTTACAGGTCATTGAGCTCTCATTTATAGCAATCTTATAGTTGGGGGAATTTTAAGGTTCTGATTATGGGGAAAAATGCTTATAGCATCCATGCAAATACTCTCTCTGTTCTGACAAACTTGCAGTGATACAATCCATTTGCTGTGCCTTGCCAAAAATTTGTTTTTATCATTTTCTGCATTTTTATCTACATCACTGGTTGCTGGATTTCCCTATGAGATGGATGATACTTTATTCTCATTGATTTGATTTAGATTCAATCTACAAATGACAGAAAGAGCAGGGGCTCTGAATTCAGGGAGATGTGAGTTCAAATCTCAGGTCTGCCATTTATCAGCTGTGTCTCTTTAGGCGATTTATTATTCTTCACTTTTCTTCTCTGAAAAACAGGGAAAAGATCATGGGGTTATTGGCACTTAGATGAAAGGCCTCATACGAAGTGTCTAGCTCAGTGTCTGATTAGGAGGCATTCAATGATTTCTTTCTCTTCCTTAAAGAAAGGTACCATTTCAACATTTCAGCATATATCTCAAGTACCTTGTGCCATCATCTCTGGTGACTTACTAGCTCCTTTTAACCAGTCAAGTCCATTTTGATGTGTGTGAGGTTATATCTGATGCCATGTGAGTACTAATGAAATTTCTGTGTTCTTTGAACCCACTCCAAGGCTCCAATGTCTCCCTTCATTGTCACTTTCCACCTCAGTTTGATACTTAAATTATAGGGAGCACTAGTTTAGCTCACCAGTGCATTTTACATACTTGAAACCAATTGGTTCTTAATTTCATAACCTAATTCTTATGCTAAAGTGAGCATGAATTATTGAGTTGAACCTTAAGAAATTACCATTGTTAGACTATTATTTGATCTACAGAAATTACAACTTTATATAGTTCAAACTAACAAATTCCAAAAATAATAATATCTGAAAGGTATTAATAAGTATTAATTTTCCATTATGATCTACTTTATATCAGTCACTTATTCCTATGCACAACATGCACATACTAATATATATGAGTGAAACTGGAGGTGATAGATGAACAGGGGCTCCTTAAGAGAAAGTCAATACCATAGAAAGGAGCTGTGTAAGTGAAATCTGGAAGGAGGAAGAGAATTGTATTCTGTAAGCATTAAGAAGTAAATTTTGATTTGTAACCTGTTTCTATAATTTAAATAATTAATCTAAGATGTTTCTCCTTCAAGAAATCTCAGATGTCAATGGATTTTTAAGTCAACTTTTGTGAAATAAAGATAAGCTTTAATAGCATGCTTGGCATTCCTTCTCAACAGCCATGGCATTAACAGAAAACTTAAAATTCAAATATAATTCTGACCCACCTGAACAATTTGCAGGTCCATAAATAGAGGCATTGAATGAGTTCATCGGTGCATTGTGTATCTTCCTACCAGCTAAGAAAATCATCATCCCAGATAAAAATAATACTTTCCTTAAAGCATCTCCACACATTTTCAACAGTCACTCAGCAAATTATCATTTCAGTTCTTTATATAAGATGATAATGCCACTGGCTAAGATAATGACAGTCAATTTCTCACTTAAACCTTTTTAATTGTATTCATTTTTCTTGTAATGTCTAATCCTACTTAGTGTGAAATATGCAACAAAATCCCTGGTTTAATGTCTTAATTACAGCATCGGTTAATGTTGCTAGGTAGATGATTCTTCACTTTTAAATATTTTTTTAACCCTCTGAAAAGAGAAGATAGGCAATCTTTTAAATAGATGATCTAGTTTTCTGTACTCCCGATTCTGGCAGATGGGCTATTTAGATGGCAGGGATAGAAGCTGTGCATGAACTCAACCATATGGACTTCCTCTCGCCAAAGTTATGCTATGCTGAGCTATACTGAACTTTCTAACAGCAGCAGAGTCCAATTCTGAGACTTTAATTTCATGTAGCCTCATTTCCTGGGGGACCAGATTGACTTTATTACTTCTGTTTATCAAGAAGAGGACACGGGGATACACCCATATTTTGCACATGGGTTTGCCTTTTTGCCTACAACTTTTCTGCCATTATTGTTAGTGGATTTTCAGGATGCTTTATATCAGTGCTGTGTTGGTAAATATTTAACAATAAGTTCTCCAAAAAAAGTAAGTTTTTATACATTCATATACAAGTCTATTATAAATTATATTGATATAAAGGATAAATAGGATAAACTGCACAATTATATAATGTATGAAATTTATTATTATAAATTCCATGGAACTGATTCTCACAAAGTGAGTTTGCATATTTATGCTGAGCTCTTTTATCCATAGCTAATTTATAATTGCAACTAACCAATGAATGTCATTCATACATAAATGTTGATTGATATTTTCTTTTAAATTGATAAGATAAAAGTGAAATAACAAAGGCATATATTTCACTTATTGGTGTTAATGTGACTGTAATAGGTGCAGATATGACACTTTCCCCCTTGTAAAAATAGAGACATGAGGCCGGGCGCGGTGGCTCACGCCTGTAATCCTAGCACTCTGGGAGGCCGAGGCGGGTGGATCGCTCAAGGTCAGGAGTTCGAGACCAGCCTGAGCAAGAGTGAGACCCCGTCTCTACTATAAATAGAAAGAAATTAATTG
>CAUYRT010104069.1:0-12310 GCA_963574885.1 Lepilemur ruficaudatus | reverse complement strand
ACAAGATTGTTTATGTATGATGTCTTTAGAAGTAAGGAAGATAGTGGGAAGGAAAAAAGAACCCTGCTCATTTTTATTTGCCTCTTTTTACTCTTTGAACCTGTTACCATCAGCTTTATAGCTCTGCGACTTCTGCATCTTTCATTATATTCTTTTAAATTAAAAATTTATTATTTTGGGGTGAAATAGCAGGTAATATCCAAGTATGTGCTTAGTGTAAGATTTTAATAATACAGAAAACGTGTCAAAAAATTAAAATCCCTCTGTCCCTTCTTCAGTTCCCTTGCAAACTCACACTGGCTCAGAGGCAATCACTGCTGATAATGTCTCTTTCAGACCTGTTGGTTTTCATTTACACACTCAGATTTACATTGTTCTTTATATAAATTGCAACCTGTTATACACAATACATTCCAAATTTTTCTTTACTTAATAAGGTGTTCAAGGACCCTTATTATAACAGATACGACTGAGCTCATGTGACCATTTCTATATTTGAAGATATTTTAGGTGGATCCTAGATTTTCTATTACAGATAATGAACATTCTTGTGAATGCCCCTAGAGACATATATCCTAGTATTTCTTCAGGGTATTGTTGAAGAAGGGGAGTTTTGGGGTCAAGGTATTTTTAATTTTGCAATTTAGTTGGATATGGCTCCATTTTCTTCCCCTCTCCAAAAGCTGTACTTAGAGTTTTACTAACACTCTTTTGGAGGGCTAATTTCCCTCTCCTCATCAATAACAGGATTCATTTGTCTTTTAAATGTTTGTCCTCACCACTCTCTGTGAGAGTGAATACCTTAGGTTAAGGGATGAGAAGAAAGATGGACACCCAGGGACAATAAACGAAAAGGAAATCAGAGCACGCGGGAAGGAACATGTACATCTCAGTCATCCACCCACCGTCCTCCCTGCGCTCCCACTTGCCGGGCGTATGCATGGCGCGGGGCGCGCAGTGGCGACCAGCAGCAGCTCCATCCTGCCTCAGAGGCTGGGCTTTAGAGAGGAGTCAGACGACCGATCAGTCGTGATCCTAGGGGGACATGTGGCTAGAACAAGGAGTACCCAGTGCTGCGGGTGCTCACGGCATGGCACCTGGCCGGGGCCTGTGGGTGAGTGATGTCTCCCGGGAAGGAGGAGAGTTAGTCCGCTGGGAGGGCTGCAGGGCGGCAGGGATGGACGGAGGGTGAGCCAGGGAGGGCAGACTAAATGCGCAGGGCTGAGGGCAGAGAGAGCACTCTGGACCTGGATAAACTACTGTAGGGTTGATGATGTCCGGGATGAGGGAGCGGCCAGGTGGGCCAGGAGCTGGGGGCGGGGAGAAGTCTCACCAGCCCTGTTGGGCAGCACAGAACCAGTGGAGGTCAGTGACCAGGAGCACAATCCGATGGGTTTATTTTTCTCCCCATGAAGGAGCACTCTGCTCCTTGTGGAGCATGAACTGGAATTTGGTAAGGGAGGCAGTCCGGGGACGAGGCCATTGCCATGGTCCAAGCAAGAGATGGCGAGTGAGCACAAGACTGGATGGCAATGGGGATGGAGAGCAGGGGACACATCGGGTGGGGACATTGGAGGGAGAATCAGATGAACGCGGATGTCACCTGCATTTCTGGCTTGGGACAGTGGTGTTACTCACTGAGATGGGGAATTGGAGCAAGTGAACAAAGTTCTATTTGTAAAAAAAAATGTTATTGGATGTGACATCAAACATAAACAATTACATTTTTAATAGTTTATCATAAATGTAATGACCTTTGTATTAGATCATGGTTTATAATTAAAATTATGTGAACATCTAGATAAAATATGTGTAAAAACCATAGACAACTATATGCAGTCTCATGAAAATAATAATAAATACTTATATAGCCTTTACTAGATGGCAGATTGTACATCATTAGGTCATTTAATCCTCATAAAAAGTCTATGAAGTAAATACGATATTATTATCCCCATTTTACAGTGGGGAAAGTGAAGCACAGAGAGGTTAAGTAACTTGCTTAAGGTCACCCAGCTAATAAAGGTCAGAGCTGGGATTTGAACCTACAGAGTTAGGTCCAAAGCCTTTAAAAAAAAAAAAACACTTGAAATATTAAATGTTGCTTGGGAATATAAAGCGTAAAAAAATGATGAGTGCTCAATTTAGAAACATGGTTACTTTAGGGTAGGGGAGAAAGAGGATTTGATGGGAAGCTGGACGTGAGGCTTCAGCTATATTGGTCACGACTTGTTCCTTAAACTGTTAGGGGCACATAGATGATGACTGCTTTGCTATCTCTAACTTTGTGCACATGTTAAATATTTCAGAGCAAATATGCATGTCCCACACCTGTGAGTGATGACTATTAGATCAAAATCCTTATACCTGCTAAACCTCCTTCAGAATACGTGGCTGAAATTAAGTGTGAGACTTAGAAGAAGCACACTCATTAAGTATCCACAGTAAATATTTGTCGTCTTTGCTTTGTGATTTTCTGGATTAATCTTATTTGGAAAGCCACAGTCACCCACTGAAAAAGCAGTCTGAAAACTAAGGACCTTGTGTCAGTTAGGAATTTCAAGTAACAGAGGCTGGACCATTGTGGTTTAAATAAATAAAATTTATTTAATTTTTAATGTAATAAGACATTTTAGAAGGAGATAGCTACTAGTGTGGGCTCAGCAGCTTAGGAATGTCAAGGTTAGGATGTTTATAATTTTTTAATCTTTTCCTCATTGTGCTAATGTGGCTGCTGCAGCTCCCCAGCAGTTAGATCCATGTGATGAGGTGCAAGGTTTAAATGATATACCTCCCAGCTAAGTCAGCTGCCTTTAAAGAACTTACCAGAAAACTCCATTCAACATTTTCTACCTACGTGTCACAGGCCACCACAACTGAATGGGAAAATGGGATATGTACCTTTTCTTTTTTTAAGTTGGAAATTGCCACCTGCCAAAATATAGGGGTTTTATTAGTGAGGAGGAAAGGAAAGCAGATTCTGAATACTTATCAGCAGCCTCTGCCACAGACCTCCATGATCCTCCTTTTCTCCTTTTCCCAGTGGTGCAGAATGAAGTGTGAATTGAACCCAACTTTTGTTTCTTGCTAATCCTTCTCATAAAATGTCCTTTCCATTCCAAGCCCAAGGCAGCCCATTTCGGACTGTCCGGAAAAAGAAAAAAAGAAAAGTGAAAAATTCTGAGTCACAGAATATTTCCTGAATTATAGCAGACAAAATTGACTTTTCTAAAATAATAGGACCGGGAAGACCTTGTGACTTTCCCAATTTGCTACAGTTTTGAGTTGTTAAAAGTCACTTTCAATTTTTAAAATGCTCGGAGGTTTTCAATCGAGCCGTTTTTAGCAAGACCCATTCATGAGAGAGTTTATTTCTATTCTGTATTGTCTTTTCTTTTTGTAAATCCCACAGAGCTCGAGTGTTTGCTTTTTCATTTGTTAGTTTATTTACTTATTCCAGGGCTCCGTTCAATAGCCAGACAGCTGGGTATGGAAATGCCAATTATGACCTCCCCACAGATCTGAGCATGGAATTTTCCCTGCCAGCAAGGCAAGCTAACTACATTTTCAGCAAACTTTAGACAAAGAACTCGAGGATACTTTTTGTCATGACTTGTTATGGAAACCGGGGGGGAATATTTTGCTCCCTAAGAAATCCTATTTTTGAGTCAAAAGGACAAGAGGCAATAGAAGGTTTATCGGTACGCTGGAGTGATGTGACTGCTCCCAACTGAGCCTTGGAAAGCACTTTACGTTTCCAGGAAACGTTCCTGGGCATCATCTTGTGTTTTGATGTTTCTGCAGAAGTCAAGACGCAGGGCCCGTGTGCAGGCTTGTGAGTGGCCGTTGGGGCCACGGGGCAGTGTCCTCTGAGACTTATCTGGGCCTTTCCAAATGACTCTCTCACCCTGCCCCAGGCCTAACAATCTGATAACATTACTGATTTATTTACAGATAAAATTACTGATTATTTCAGCGTCCTGTAGATAGCATGAGCTTGCTTGATGTGGGAAGCGGAGATTTCCTTTACAAGCTCTTCCCAGCAAGGAGTTATTTAAAGGCGTTTATTTATCCATCAATAAACACTGAGTGCTTACTCAGGGCTGAACATTGTGCTTAGCGCTTAAATGCTTTGTCACTTTGGCTGGTCAACAACCCAGTGTTTGGATTCATTTGGCCAAACAACCCTCCAAAGCAGAGACTTACTGTTACCCACGTTTTATAGTCGGGGAAACTGAGGATGAGAGAGACGAAGGCAGCAAGATGACGAGCACCGGACCCCTCCTCCCTGCTGACTGTGAAGCTCTGTGTCGCTGAAAACAAAGTTTTGTCCTGTGAGGCTGTCGACCTGCCTCTCCCTGTTCCCCTTCAGAATCGCGTGTGTGAGCTGTCGCCGTGTCCCGCACCGGACCTCGAATTTGGGACGGGCAGGATGGAGTGAGCTCCTTTTGTGTCCCAGGAGGACGGGGCACCGGGCTTTGCCCATGGGAGATGCTGAAAGCACCTTGGTTTAGTTGACTGTAAAATGAGTCGGTGTGTCCCAAGCATCAGTCAGTCATGAAGGTGACGGAGGTGTGGATGGTTGGGGGGAAAGACTCAGACGACGTCCTGGACATTGTGCGGTGAACTCGGAGGAAGACAAGCCACGTGTGTGTACCGGAGAGGTACGTATGTTTGTGTTGGCAACTGCTCCAGTTTCAGTTTGACATCAGATAATCTGAGTAAAGAGAAATTCAGAGAGGAAGTTGCTGGGAATTGAGTTGAATGAAAAAATGATGATGATGTTTTACGACTATTGACTTTGCTCAGCTAAGAAGGGGCAGAGTGCATATTTATGAATAATGATGCCTTGCATGAATGGCAAGATGCTTAAGGTGATTGCTGTAATTCTGAAATCACTGAAGGACAGTGCAGAGCTATTTAATGACCAGAAAAGAAAAAAAAAAATCATAGAATGGGAGAAAATAAACTTTAACGACTAACCAATGTTAATAAGTCAAAACAAATTAATCCTTTGCCTTAATTTGGTAATTTTTTAACTCTATCAGATGTGAAAAGCCACAGATGTTGAGTTTCATTAATATGGAATTAGTCATGCAATTGCATATTTTTAAAAATAGTTATTTTGTGCGCTCCAAATTAAAAATTTTGAAGGAATTAGTTTCGAGGCACAAAGCCCATTACATGCGGTTTTCTCGATCTGATTATAAATAGGCCTATTTTCTTCTTATTAAGAGATTTCTGTGTTCTTCTTCTGTTTAAAGAAGACTAACCAAATTGATGTTTTATTTTGTTATTGACCAAGGCTAGAAGTACCGTGTGATGTGAGAGTTGGTGGGTGTGCCTGTCACCCTCATTCTAGGCAAGTCCTGCCAAAGACGAGGTTCCACGGTCTGGGACACTTGTGTCTCACCGTGGGAATGTTCTCCGCCTCAAACCAGGAAGCAGAGGCAGAAAAAGGGGAACTTTGAAAGAAATAGGGGAAGTCATTTTGTTCTGTATTATTTTACAGTCAGGACAATCAAGCTTGGAGAAATCGTATGACCTGCCTGAGTCACCCGACTGCTCGCTGAAGAGCCCAGCAGCAAACCCTCGACGCTTCCCTATTGCTTTTAAAAGCAAGACCCAAACCCATCCCTAAGATGACCTACGAGGCTTTGCAGTTTGGGCCCCCAGCCAGATCTCCAGCCTCCGCTTATACTGCCCTTTCTCTGCTCTCTGCCCGCCAGCCGTCGGCCTTGTTTTAAATCTCTGACTACATGATGCCTCCCTTCCACAGGGCTTTTGCACATGCAGTGGCACCTTTTTTCCCACTTAATTAGATCTGAGGCCTTCAGATATTGGCCCCAGTGGCGTCTCTCTCGACCCCTGAATGGGTCGGATTTTTCTGGCCCGCCACATTTTGGTGTGTGTCTTTCTTCCCATAGTACGACCCATGTGAGTCATATGGCCAAGCGGGACTTGGGGGCAGGAGAGTCTCATGGCAAAGAGTGGCCATGCCTCATCCTCTTACAGTCAAAGGGGACAATAACATAGCTGCCCTAAGAACCTAGCAAGGGCCTGGCTCAGGGCGCACGCAGTTGATGTGTCAGTTCAGTGGGGATTTTGCTTTCTGTGGAGGGTTGCTGGGGGGTTAAATGGGATAGAAAACACAGCCACCACTGCAGAATGTGACTTCACTAGGCACTTAGTGAAGGACCATTAATGGCAGGATGGCCCCATGAATAGAGTACCTGGGTGGGGGGGAGTCTTAAGGGTGCGGCTGGCGGCCCATCTGGATGCCCCGGGGTGGCCAGGGCGCCACCCCCGCTGCTGTGAGTGTTGGCTGCTAACTATTCCCGGCTGCCCCCCTTCTCTGGAGAACTGCTCTTGGCCAGCGGGTGCCCATGCAGCCTGGGGGCCGCAGGTAGCTGCTGCCTGGCTGGTCTAGGAGTAACAAAGGAGTCAAGGTGGGAAGAACTCTGGGGGTGTGTTTGCGTTCCAGAGTTCCCACCCGTCCCAGTCCGCCCTTGGAGCAGGTTGAGGCCACGCTTGACCGGAGGCAGCCTCCTTGTTAACTGCCTCCCACTCCATCCTACCACTCTCCCTCCTTAGAGACCTTTCCCGAAGAGCCCTCGGTCACAGTGGGTCATGGCACCTGGGTCTGCGTCCTGCTCAGCCTCGCTTTACAGGAAACCTGACCTCAGTGAGGGTCGCCGTGAGAGAGGCTGCAAGTCTTTACGGAGAAGCCAGTGGCTCACCCCAGACTCTCATGATGAGTCGGAGTTTGGTCGGGGGGTCCAGGCAAGGAAAAGCATTCCATGAAGACGGAACAGCATAGGCAAAGATACTTATACCACACTTTCTTGACCTTCAAATGAGCGTTTTCTCCCGCTTTCTGGCTTCTGGAATTGGAACGTGTCTTATAATGGAAACACTGTTCCTGTGGATGGTAGCTTTACCATCAGTGGCAATTATATTAATAACACAATCAAGGAACTGTTAGGAATGGCGTGGACATGAGCAAGGTTTCAGTGCCTCGGGGAGTTGAGTGGTACCCCCAGTCCTGCCTGGTTCTCTGGGGCTCTGGAATGGCTAAGCCCACAAACTCTCAAGGCCACGCAGATGATGCCTGGCGATCTGTGCTGCTTCTAGATCTTCGCTGCGTCTCTCCCTGTCAGTCAAATAGGAACGGCAGGGCCGGCGTTTGATGGTGACGTTGGCAGGGACCCACGGCCTGGGCTGAGGGAAGGTCCTGGAAGCAAACCCGTGATCTCAAGGCAATTGGCAAGAGGGAGTCAAGCTGTCGCCTCACTCTCGGCCTGAGCGGACGCAGGCCTGAGCGGCGCTGTCAGGGCGACGTGCCCCTCTTTCCTGTCGGTCCCCGCCCTCCCTGGTGCTCTGCGGTGCAGGGCGGGAGCAGCAGGGCGCTCGGCCTCCGGCGTGCCCTGGGCCGTGTGTGCGGGTGCCAATGCCCGAGCTCTTCACAGTTCATTTGTTTCTAGGTGTTGCTTTAAAAGGAGGACAAAGACACAGCAATAATCCGAACGCCCCTGCGTTTTCTTACCAATTTAGATACTAGGGGAAATAGGCATTTCCAAGTTCAAAAGAATGAGACTTTTTCTGAAGTGTCCTGAGGAGAGATTATTCGCCCCACTCCTCCCGGGGACATTTGTTCATTTGGTCACTCACTTGTCCAGCCCTGCACGTGTGAGCGTTCGCTGGGCACCGGCGACGCCCGGGAGAGCGGGAGCCCCCAGTACAGAGGCCGCCGCCGCCGCAGCCAGGGCGCCTGCGTGTGGCATCGCGCCTCCCGGCCGTGGGCACTTTACTTCCCTTCTTTGAAGTCATGCCCTCCTTGTGGCACGATGCTCATAATTGTAGGTTACCGATTGTGGATTCTGTTTGGGCCTCTATTTTTCTCATACCCTTCTCTGTTTTAACCCATCTGAAATTAGGGAAAAAAATAGCACTCGATTTGGAGATTTAATGGCCTAGCGTATATAAAACACTCTCCGCTGCACACAAACAGGCAATAAATGGTTATCGTTGTTGTTGTTAAAGCGCTTTGGGGAACCTGGATAAACCTCATAACGTCCCTAGATTCAGTTTCCTCATCTCTAAAATGGGGATGATATAACAAAAATAATTACATTCTTGTTACCACCACATACAAGTAGGGTTGAATAAGACACGTGGAACCCTGAGAACATTCTCTCTCACCCAGGGCGTGCTCCATCACTGTTAGCCGCCATCATCGTCATCGTCATCATCGTCGTCATCGTGGGTGGGTCCCCATTGGGGATTCGAGGAAGTAAGAAAATTGTCATTGAGAAGGGGCACCCGTGCCAGGCACAGAAGGGGCCACGGTGAGGACATGCCAGGGGGAAAGAGCAGAATGGCCATGGCTCGTTGCGTTCAGAACTCAGGACCCTTGCCGGGAACGAACACGTGCTTCTCTTTAACGGGAGGCAGGTGGTGGGCAGTGGAGGGCGGGGATGGAGACGTCCCACGGCCCCAGCACACAGAGGGCCCTGAATGTGGGCCCACGGAGCTGGGCCGCTGTCGTGCACGCCGTGGAGAACCTTGCAGGGCATTCTGCGGCACATCCTGGCTTTCCCTCAGCGTATGCCCTTTCTCGGCTAAACACGTCGCTGCTCATGTCCCAGATACCCCACATCGAAGGCAGGAAGACGCAGCGGTTCCCGCACTGCACATACGCGTGGCTGTCAAAGTGGCTCTTCGCAGATGACTCCCCGGGAATATTTACCATGGGGGGCGGTGGGGACACTCGGTCAGATTTATGCAAGACAGAAACCCACAACCGCCTACGGTCACCCTGGGACCTGGCTGCTCCCCGGCCTCCCCTTGGGCGTGACCCACTGTCTGGAAGAGGAGGTCCTTAGCCCAGGGGACGAATAGGCGGAGTCAGGCCCCCGGCCCCGAACCCTGATCCGGACACGTCACTTCATTATGCCATCTCCCTCTTGCACACTAGAGGGGCACATTTCGGGAGTCTATTATTTCCCAGGCACCAGTAATGTATTCCCAGGGACTCTGAAATCCAGAGCCGCTCTCTTTATCTCCCCGCCGTGGCTCGGTTCACCCTGAAGAAGCAAACCAGTGCTACACATCTGTCAGCTAAAATTCACAGAGCTATTTGGAAGCAAAACCAAGAAAAACAAAACTGATTAGGGAAAGATCTGCTTTCAGAAAACCTATTTCTGTCACAGGGGGATGGATAAATAAAATAATGTTTCAATAATTTATGCAGCCTGCACACGAAAAAACACTGGAAATGTGAAATGAGGACGACACAGAGAGAGCAACCGAAGTTGATAGCTGCTTTAATCAGTGCGGTTGATAATTCTAAAATAAATTGGAAAAATCAGTCTTGCTCTCAGATTCTGAATGATGATGGGATGGTAGGCGGACGTGTGTTCTTTGTCCTGGAAAATGCTTGCTCCCGTTGGGTCCTGCCAAGGACACAAGCCTCAGCCCCCCATGGATCCCAGTCCTGGTCAGTTTCTCTCTGCTTTCCCCGCTCCATGCACCTGTGAGGTCAGATCAGCCCCCCAGACCTGCCTCGCCGAGCATGCCCTTCATAGAACAGCTCAGAGCCCCCCACGACCCGAGGATAAGGTTGGCGGGCCACTGGGAGAGCAGGTTTGGAAGTCTCTATATTCCAGATCCTTCCACCTCCCACGTCAGCACCGTGAGTTGGTCCTGAAGCCCCAGTGAGGAAGACATTAGAATCACTTCCCACCATCCTGTTCTGCAGACACACCCAGCAGGTCAACTACCCAGGCGTTACAGGAGACTTTAGGGAAACAGAAAAATAAGACTTGGGTCTTGCCTTTATGGATGGAGGTGATGTCATTTTAGGTCCCTTGAGTAAGACGAGACCTCAAAAGTGGCTGTGTTGAACACACCCCATTCTTGAAACCAGATCCTGATGGTCCTCTGATATCTTAATCTGGGGGCCTCCTTTTCTGGCCTCCTGTTCACCTCCCAGCTCGTCCTGTGTTGGAACCCTGGCTGAACAAACTTTCTTCCAGCCAAGCTAGAGAGTCCACAAGGACCACTCTTCTGAATCCACTGTTGGTGGGGAGACGGCCTTGGTGTCCCCATGTGTCGTCCAGGGTAATTCAGCTTCACTTGCTGACCCCTCCTAAGATGCACGAGGAAAACATCCTGTCGGGTACCTGCTGCATTTCTGGAGTTAAGGAAGAGCCAGTTGACTCCCCCGTGAAGATGCCAGAAGGGGGAGGAGAGGGAAATCCAAGGTACAGCTGGAGCCGTAGAATCCTAGAGTGGAAAACCGCCTCCAAACCCCTGAACTCCCAGGGTCACGGAGAGACGACAGAGACCAGTATGGTGTCCAGAAGCTCAGAGCCTCGCACTGATGGTCTAACATCACAGGAGCAGCAACAGGACTTCCCAAGCCTGGCTCGAAAGAGCACATGTGCACGGTGCCTTTCACAGGTGAAAACTCACTGGCCTGTCGCCATATTTCAGTGCCTAGCTACCTTGTTCTGCACCCCCCATCACCATAACAACCATGTCTCATGACAAGGAAGGCCAGAAGGTACCACCTTTGCCTTCGGTCAGTGATGCTTATCTCTGGCTGTGCTCCAGAGCCCGTGTGCCATACGATGTCCCCCCAGGAGCACTGATGAGTTTGCAGGTGGATGGGAGGGCTTCTGCCACCTTGACCTGGTGACTAACAGCCGAGTCCCTGCCTGACTGCCCTCAGGTGCAGTGTTGATGGATCAGGCAAACACCAGAGACTCTGAGTGTCCCGTGCACCTCGCAGCCTCAGAGCCTAGAGGAGCGTCTGCCGTGTCGGCACCGGTATTGTCGGATCAGAGAAAGAATGAACGCTCCAACCAGGGAAAGGATGGAGAAACAGTCCCAGACCACGCGGGGTTCGCTGTGGCCCTGGTGCCTGTTAGGGTGGAAAGCCTGATAGGTGGAGAAAGATTTCTCACACAGAGATTTAGATACATAGAAGTGAAGTTTATTCTGTCTTCTTAGAGGAGAGAGAGAATGAGACAGTGAAAGAGAGGGGGAAGGGGGGAGGGAAGAGGGCAGGGGGCGGGGCTTCCCAGAGGAAGAGAAGGAGGCGCCAGCGCTGAGGCCAAGGTGGCGTCAGTTGGTAACAAAAGCGGCAGCGGGATGTCGAAGTCCAAGAGCTGGTTTCCTGCCTTTCCTTGGACAAGGTGTTATCACGGGGGATGTGACTCTGCCCTCCAGATGCGGTCGAGGCTGTGGCTCCTTCTTGTGCTCTTTACCCGGGAGCTCTGTAAAAGCAGATTCTAAAAAACAATTTTAAAAGAGAGAGATTTATATGTCTTTTCCGTCCATTCAGCTCTTTTCAGAAGTTGTGCAGAACAGAACTCCTGCAGGGTGCTGTTAGTGAGAGACCGCATAGGACTGATCTTTAACTGTTTCTGGGGCAATTGTAGGGTTAGGTGTTTTCCTGTTATTTTTGCAAGGTCGTCCCTTTCAGTGCCCGGTGGAGGATGGCCGGTATGTGAGAAGCATGACCTAGAGAACAAAGGCAAGAGGTGTAGAAGGCAGGCGTTGAACTCAGTCTCCCCTTCCCTCCGCCTTCCCCAAAGCTGGTACTCCCCGCATTCTAAATAATGGTTTCCCCTTTTAAGCACCTCTCAACAGCATCCAGTTAGTACCGCTCTCATTCCAATGCAGAAATGCTCCTACGACAGTCTACACAGTGGTCACCCAGCCTTCTGTCCCAGCTGCAGTGCCAGGGAGCGCCTGGCCTTCCAAAGCAGCCCAGTCTGACGCTGGGCACACCTCTGTTCCAACACACGGAAGTTTCTATCCTCCGGTCCTGAATCTGACCTCAAAACCCTCCAGGTGGCTGACCCTGTCCCAGCTCTCAGCAGCCCTGTAAGTGTTTGATGACACACATCATGCCCTATATCTTTGCTCCTCAAGAGAAACAGTTCCAGTCCATCCCACCACTTCTTGTATGATGTCATCTCGAGACCCTTCATCCCCTGGCTTTGTCCTGAAGCGTGATGTCCCACGAGGGGCAGCCTCAGAGCAGATGTGTCTTCCCCATGAACCAGCTGACGGTGGGAGGGGTTGGCTGAGCCAGCTGGGTTTTCTCTCTCAGGAGGGACCTTTGCACTCGTGTGCCCCTGCATGAGAGCCCTGGGTGCTAGGGTAGGTCCTCTGTTTGTGCTTCTGCTATTCCCACCCCTGTGGGAAATGCCATGGGATTGACCCGAGCCGCCTGAGGTTAACCTGTTTTGGTCTCATTGCTTGCACTGACTGGCCCACATGAGGGCTTGGTAAATGT
>CAUYRT010104068.1:0-10225 GCA_963574885.1 Lepilemur ruficaudatus | reverse complement strand
TGGCAGTCAGTTGGTGCAAGGTCTGGTGAATATGGTGGATGACAGAGGGTTTCCAAGCCCAGCTCTGTAGGTTGAGCAGCGTTGTTTGTAACATGTTGTCTTGAAAGAGGACTGGCCTGTCTCTAGAGATGAATCTCAGCTTTAAACTCTCCGGTGTGCTCCTATATTTGGGGAGGGCCCTAGCCGAGCAGACGCTGGTTCACATCTTTAATTCAACTTCTTGGTTAGTGGCCCTTAATAACCAAAGCCACTGATATGGCAGGCCCCCTAAGCTCTTTCCTGACAAACCATATTCAGTTGACAATCAAGCACTGCCCATTTTACTTCTTACTCGTCTATTGAAATGTCTCCTTCTCATACCATCTATTACTCCTTCCTCCACATCAAGATCTTATCTCTCCCTGAACTATTGCAATAATCAATTCACTGATTTACTTATCTCTATTTTTGTCCACATCACATTCATACTCCATTTTCCCACTTCTGCCAAAGCAAGAAATATATATTTCATACATACACTCACGTATATACTGCAAATCTGATTATGTCATTCTCCTAATTAAAACCCATTAGTGCAATCCTTATAACTACATGTAATAGTTATTATATTTTATATTTTGACCCAGTTATCATCTCCAGAAATCTAAGTTCTGTCCTAAAATACCAACCTGGGATGCTCTCTTACATTTTCTATTTTCTTCTATTCCATTCAAAATTAAAAAAAAAAAAGGTCCAGTCACTAGCCTGTCTGAGTTTTAGACCCATTAATAGGCCATGATTTACAAATTTATTTAAAAACACGGACCTATGGGCTCAAGCCCATCCTCAATCACTCCCTAGAAATTTATTTTTGCCCTTTCCATATTGACCTAGAAATGTATTTATGTGGATATGGAAAGCGACATTCATAAACATCACTCTCTATAAAATAAGGAATACATGGAGACTTTAAAAAATTCTTCAAGTCACCTATAGAGAAGTTAAGTATTTTAATCAGAAAAATACAGAGTGAGCAAAGAGGCTGTCAGAAAGGAGGATCCAGAGAAACAACAATTTCTTCTTTGCCACTATATTCAGAAGAACCACCAGGAAAGTTCCACTAGGTACAATGTAAACAGAGTTCCACAACTTTAAGTTTGTGGAAAGTAAAAACAAAATAAGGAAAAAAAATGATCTAAAGTCTGTTTGGGGAGGATAATAGTTGCCACTTCATATCCAATAATGTCCAATTTAAAGTGAACTTTGGAATAGGTGGGACCAATTAAAATGAAATCTGAATACATGGAATAAAACTTTAAAATCAGTGCTAATTCCTCAAATAATCTTCCCAGAAATTACTTGAATCCTAACATAAGTAAACTGTTTTGGAATTCCTAGAACATAAGGTGGAAAGTGGGGACTGTAAGTTTTCTATGAATTATCAAAAAAAGTTCCATTACAGGAAAATGCTTTACAGTGAAAACATTTATAGAAAAAATATGGTGACGTCATTAAGCATACTTCTTCCAAGTTTTTACTTTTTTCAATGTAATTATAAATCATGTTTACTATGTTTCAATAAAACTATTTTTATTCTTTGGAAAACACTGATTTAAAGTGAAAGATGACATTTAAGTATACTCATTGAAATAAAATCTATAACACCTATTGAGACACCTATTTATCAAAATTATCATAAAACATAAATAATTCTAAATTATGTATTACTGTATGTAATATACAAAATATAAGCATTTCAGTGATCAAGTGAAGGGGAAAGCAGGGAATAGAGAAAAAATCAATCAAGAAGCAAACTCTGAGTTTCAAATGTGGATGAGAGCCCTTCAGTTGGTTGTTTAATCACTAGTATCTATACTTAAGAATGTAATAGTAAAATAAAACAAAACAAAACAACAACAACAAAAAAAACTAGATGGACAATCCAGTTCTTAAAATTGTCCGCTACCTTTAAATAATATAGTGTGAGGCTCGGTAATGGGCTACGTATGTACTTTCCTATGTACACATTCCAGCCCCCACTCAGCACCCTGCATGTACCTTGCCTTCCTACTTCCCCATAGTCTTATGTTCCAGCCCATATACATTTCAAATCCAAAAACAAAATGAAAAACAGAATCGCTGTTACTTGAGTCCTAAAAATAGGTCATTTTCCTCTAATTAGTTTAATCCTTTCAATATAGTATTAGAAACATCACTTAACAAAGATTCTAATCCAGAGATCATGTTTCCACATAATTTTATCTAATTCAATAGTAGCCTTTTCATTATACATACACAAGAGTAACCAGAGTATTTACTCCCACATGCAATGTGAATTAATAAATCTGTAACCAGTGATCTGTGTTAAGAGACGACATTTCCAGTCAATAAAACCAATGCCATACTCACGGTGAAGGTTGGTGGGGCTGGGTTTCAGCATTTCTTGGTGTTTTGCAGACGGCAGGCTTCGCCATGTCCCTGACAACACACCTGGGGCGCATGATAGACAGTACAATGCACTATTAATTATAAAAAGGGTAGAACACATCTGGAAATTAAACACGGTACTGAAATCACAATCTAAAGGAAAGTCTTTGCAAGCCCCTTCAATATTAACCTTGGAGCCCTGGCAAAGCCCCTCGAGTTGGAAATCTTTGACTCAGGATTCCAAGAACTCAGTTATACCCACGTCAAATCTGTCCTAGCATTTCTTTTAGCATCAATAAAATGATTCTCAGCAGCTTTTCTCATAGCAGAAAAGCTTGTAAAAGCTTTGGCCTCACCATAGGAAGACATCTGAAAGATTAAAAATAGAAACAGCTGTTGCATTGATATGTTAAAAATTGAGCAGGATTTTCTGTGGTGCTGGCTATTTAACTAAAAGATATGGACTTTTGTTTTACACCATTAATCACCGAACAGGTCTTTCTATTTTGCAAAAAGATCTGAGAGGCCTCAAGACATCCCCCTTGTTCAAAATTCCCTTCATACTAAGAGAAGAAGAAAAGATGGAAGGAAATGCTCACATATAAAATGTGTGTGTGTGTGTGTGTGTGTAAAATGAGAAGATACCTCCAAAATGTGAAAAAACAGTAAAATATCTTTGTGCCTTAAGTCCTCCATCATAATAAATATAGAGAGCACACAATATAACAAAGCTCCAAAGGGCAGCAGGAAGAGAGATTCTTGCTTTCATATAAACAGGGCTTACAGAGCATTGGAGAGATTCATTGGCAGAAATCAGAAAACACCTTCATCTGAGGCTGTACTTGGATGGCTCAGATACTCCTTCCCCTCAAAAGATTTAAAACAAACACAGCTTTGAATAGGGAAGCATTGGTTATAAAACTGAGACTGAACATCTTAGACTTTGCTCAGTGGAAATGCCCCTGAGGATCCAGAACCCTTCAGATATGAATCTGGTTCTTAAGAGGTTTCATGGAGATTCAACTACACTGCTTAAATTTAAGGCCATTCATGTTATTCCAGAAGTGGATCACTGGTGAGGCAGTGGTAGATAAACTATTTTCCCAGAGCTTAAAGCTGCACGGCAAAATTCTCCACTTCTGAAAGAAATGATACAGGAAAACACGGACACAATGCACAGAAATGTGCACACACACACACACACACACACACACACACTGCTCATTTCAAACAAGGTCAAGTAAGACTTCAAAATCAATATGTAGCATGACAAGAAAAGAAAATGGTGCCATATCAAAGCCTCGACACACCTTTCCCCTGGGATAATGTAAAAAAAAAAAAAGTGGTGTTTGTCAAGAGCTGATGCTAAACTCTCAATGGACCCAGAGGTGCGGAACCCATGGCCTTGAGACCACAAGTGGCCATTTGGATCCTTGAGTGCAGCCTTTTGACTGAAACCAAATTTCGCAGAACAAATCCCTTTAGTAAAGGGATTTGTTCTGTGTAGTTTAGGTTTGATTGAAGGGCTGCATTTGGGGATCTGGAGGGCCACATGTGGCCTTGAGGCCACAGGTTCATGGTCAAAAACATCCACAGGAACCACAAAGCCTTGTGTTCTTGTTCTAGTTTCCTGTGGGAAGGATGATTGTGCACCAGCATTATGAGAACATTTTGGAAGGCAGCTATTAGAGAAAAGTTATATACTAGGATTTCTGAGCTCTGAAACTGTAATCTAAGTTACACAAGGTACGATGTCCAGCAAGTTAAATTTCACAGCACAGGAAAATCTTTAGCAATTCACACTCAACTAAAAATACCATATGCAGCATATTTAATCTACATGCACTGGTTTGTGACAATATCTGAAATATCACCAACTTGGAAAAAATTTTAAAGAATTATGTCTATGAGAAATCTTGATTCCTCTTTTTTCCCCCTCAAGTCTTAGGTATTTATACAAAGCTTTGAAATAAAAGAAATCTACCACTTAGAGTTTTTTTTTTAATATGCATTGCAGTGACTATTTTTCTAACAAAAGCCTACAGTAAGGGTAAGCTTCTAAGCAAAACTTTTTTTTTTCTGACTAAGAGGCCATGTCTTTGTAAGAAAACTCTTATTTAGTCTCAAGTACCTAGTAGTTTTGATTTAAAACTTTTAAGTTTTAAAACTTTAAAATTGCCATAGTTGGCATATCTACTAGATATGCCAGTAGACAGGCATGGGTCTATCTACACATGCTATAGAATCTTTGTGATTAAAAACTTCATTTGAATATCTGAACTTTAAAGTTTTATTGAGTAATAAAAATAAACACATTAATCTTCAAAACCAATATATTTAGAATTAATTTAGATGTAGTGAACAAAACAGGGAAACAACACATTTTCCATAGTAACATATATCCTGACACAGGATGAATATTCCAATCTAGAGTGATGTAACTTGCTATCAAATCTTCATTTTAAGAGGGAAAAACTATTAATATTTGTTTCAGATTGCTAATTATTCCACTAATTTTGGAGGACTCTACGCCGTAGTAATATATATTCCTACATTTTCTAATTTGACTTTTTAGCTGAAATTTTCCCTAGATATAAGAAGGAAAAGGAAGAAATTACCCTACACTCAGAATAAGATACATTAAAAATATAATACACTCACAGGATTTTTTTTAGCCTGTGTGGATTATCATTTCTTTAAAATTATAATTGAGTTGTATCACAGTTTGGAGGGATAAAACCTTAAGAGTTTTGACAGTTCTAATGTATGGAAATTATTTAACCCGGGAAATTTCCATTATCTTCCATGCATTAGTCTTACTGTAATAACATAAACCCTTCATACTTTCAGAAACACAACAATCATATTTCAGTATGTTGCAGCTCTTAAGAGTCTGTCTCTATATGATTCACTCCTTCAGCCACACAAAGGAGACCATAAAAGCTGTCACAATGCTGACTTCCCAGAATTACCACGAAGATTGAAGAACTAGGAGTTCAAAGGGTTTGACATCTTATTCTTCGCAATGTCTTTAATTACCCAGGGATTTATCAGACATGGACTCTTACAGTCTTCTAACTGCATGTGAACATTCCCTCTTCACTCAAGCATCACTGAAGATTTATGCAAATAAGACATTCTGCAACCACCTCAGGGGAATGCTCGTCCTGACTCCGCCCTCCGCGCTGCTGGGTTTTGTGAATGACTGCAATCAATGCGATGAATGGTTGCCAACTGCCCACTCAGCCACTTCTACTCTTCAGTGCACGTACACACGGGAGAAACTCACATTGCCACAAGCCTGCAGATGAGGCTATGGCAAGGCTTTCGTCTCTCAAAACAGGAACTAAATGTGCTTTCAGATACTTAGAGTATGTGAATTAAAAATTCTAAATGCCTTCAAGAAACACGATTTACATAATTACTTTCTCTATTTTGACTTTCCATTTTGGTGCCTGCAATCACTACCCTCAATCCCCCTCCCAAAAAACACCACTATTTTATGAAAATGTATCTGAATTTGTGCTTTAAATGGTTTTATCTTTCATGACTAATGCAGGAAACTAGGTACTGTGCAGTAAGCTGCCAAGCAGTAGATTATGGCATGTTTACAATTCTGTTCTCAATCTTAGGGGTTTTGAATTCTCCTATCATCGATGGAGACAATTGCATCCAAATCGTGCTGGGGAAATAAGTGTGTTTGTGCCTGTTTCCCAAGTGTTATTGCATTAGCCCACATTGGTCCTAAAATACCTCAGGGGCAGTTAAAATAACATAAGTTTGAGAGAACGAAATGTTTTTCAAATATACAATCTTCTGATTTGCTGATCACCAATTAAAAGTACATACAGACAGGGAAAAGCAGACAAGAAGAGACTTCAGGGGCTCTGTAGCTGGCCACCTTGCCTACTAAACCCCCCATTCAGTGCTTCAAGCCATTCTTTAACACGCCATTAGCCACAAAGTACCCAAAATATATGCAAAATTCCTATCTCCAGTCTGATACTTTCTTCTTAACTCCACAGTCAGCCGTCTAACTGAATCCACAATATTTTCACTTGAACAGGTAATAGACCTCTCAAAATCAACATTTCCAAAATAGAACTCTTTGTGTTTTTCCCCCAAAACTTGATCCTTCAGCAGCCATCTCCATCTTGGTTGATTGTAAATATATTTCTCTAGCTGTTCAGGCCAAAATCTGGAGAATTTGAGAATTGATTCCTCTTTTTTCTTACATCCTAAGTCCAACTACCAGATTTGCTGTATTTTCTAAATATGTGCACAATTGGACCGTTTCTCAACGCCTCCACTATTGGCTCAATACTGGCTTTTACTTGAATTCTCACCATAGACTTTTAACTGGTTGTCCAGCATTTATCTTTGCCCTCCTCCTGGGGTCTATTCTGAACACAACAGCCAGAGTGACTCTTTTGAAAGATAAATCAGATCTTGACACCTCTGCTGAAGATCCTGCAATGTGTCCGCACTTTACTCAGAAAGAAGTACTAGAGTCCTTAGGATATTATCTGGGCTTCCATGACTCTTAGAGCTTATCCCCTACTTACTGCCTCAAGCCCCTTCTTGCCTTGGGGTCTTTACACCAACCTTCCCTGCTATCTGGAATACTCTTCCTTGATATTGGTATAACTAAACCCCTTAACCTCTTTCAATTCTTAGCTTAGATGTCAATTTTTGATGGTTGCTATCCTGATTATTCTACTTATTCCTACAATCTGCTCCCCTTCACCACACCCACATATTTCCATGCATCCTTTACCTTGCTCTACTATTTTACTGAAATTTATTATCTCCCACTACTGAAATATAAGCTTCTCAAAAGCAAAAATCTTTGCCTGTTTGCTTCACTGACATATGCCAAGAGCCTTTCATATAATAGCCATGCACTACGTATTTGTTGAATGAATAAACATGATAAAAAGAATTTAAAAACTAGGTTTCAAGCTCAAATAACTAATTTAACATGTTAAAACAGTGATTTAAAGATGGATTCTAAGTAAAACATTTATAAACTGTAAACTAAATTATGACCAAATTTTATGATTTGAATAATCATTAAATTTGCTTTCATATGATTTGAGTAAGATTCATTCTCTCTGTGAACAAGAAAAAGGTATTTAATTGCATATGATTCACTTAGTGGAAAGGACTTTTTAATGTCAATTACTGCTTTGAATCCATGAGATACTATTTAACATTTGGTATACTAATATTTTTATCAAATAAAACTTTAAAGTAATTGTATGTGAAAAAATTTCTTAACAATAAAGAGAAAAAATTAATCCCTGTTTCTTCTGGTTTTTCTAAACAGGGTAGGAAAATAAGAACTTCTATTTACTTAACACCTATCATGTACCAAAATATACAAAGCATAATTCATTTAATCTTCATACCACCCTGCAAGGGGAGATGACTGTCTCATTTGGCAGTTGAAGAAACTGTGGATCTAAGAGGTTAAATTATTTTTCCAATGACAAATGGCAAATGTTGATACTATAAGCATTCAGAATTTGAATCAAGGTGTGTTTGGCATTAAAGATATTCTCCTGTCTGCTATTCCATGCAGACCTCTGACATGCTTAGAAGATGAATGGAAACTGATAAAAACCAACCATAAAGTTACAAAGTCCAGTATCCTCAGGTATGTTTCCATACCATTGATTTCATGATATAGGTGTATTATTGAAACTATTCAAACAATTCCACAGATTTCAGTGTCTTTAAACATTATTCTACTATCACAAGACCACACTCTCCAAATGTAACAGAGGAACAATGGTGATAACAAAATATTGAGTTGGCCAAACTCGAAATGTGGAGTGACCTTAAGACCAATAGAAATACTGGAATACTACAGAATGCGAAGTGCGAGACTAGTTAACTAGTATATAGAGAAAAGGGCCTGCGTAGAAAGAATAAAGAAAGCTGAAAAGATAAAAGATTCACTTGTGAGACAAAGAACGCAATTGATACAAATCTCTTCAAATACATTTTTTCAAAGGAGGTCTTCAAAAGTAATCTTCTCATTTCCATTCACAAATTCTAAAAGGAAAAGCTGGAAAATAATATTTTAAAACTCATTTTGTATAAAAAATTACATATTCATATCATTCTAACAGTGAATAAATGACTATGATAACTGTTACCCATAAGACGAAGATGGAACAGTGAAAATCCTCCAACAGAAGGGAAAAGTGAATGTTAATATTTTGAATAGCCAGACATATTAATCACAAATCATCAGGGCCTGTTACAGCACCAATGTGCATTCAGGGAACCCTCAGAAGCTACATCAGAGTAATTTTTATTTTACCAAAGGCATGAAAGGTAACGTAGATTCCTAATTATAAGAAAAGGGACACCAGCTGGCCGTTTTGCACAACAAGTGATGAGGATTGCTGACCTTCTCCTAAAGAGGCCAGAAAGTTATTCACAAAACAAGACAAAAAGGCTAGGATTCTAAAATAAAGATGATAAAGTGTAAAGATGCACTACAGAGATTAATGGGAGATTTTAAATTTCAGAAAAACAAATTTTTCAAAGACTGATAAGAAAAGAAAATAATAGGTAAGAAGTCAAGTCCTTGGTCTTCTCTTGAATCATTGAGACCTACCCTGTGTATCATCCTTTAGGTCTCCAGAATGCTAATAGGGTTGATTCTACAAGACTCTAATATTGTTTCCAACATTTTGGCAACACGTCCAATCAACCTCTTTTTATCCACACTACGATTTTTTGTTAACACAATCAATTTCTTTCTCCATTCCCTAATTCTCGAAATAATATACTTACCTATGGATTTATATCTGCTATCATTCCCTGCACACTCTCTCATTTTCATTTTTCTACTTACTAACCTGCACTCATTCTGAAAAAGCCACGTGTTGCCTGCAAATCCAACACAACTTTAGAAAAACCTAGAGTACTAGGAATTTCCTGCTGCTAAACCTTCAACGGAGTGCCCCCTTCATTCCATCCATAAGGAGGAAAAAAAACAAAAAAGAAACAGACAAACATAACCGCCCCCCAACAGCTATGTAGTAAGAAGTAAGGAATTTCCAGAGGAGGAAGCAATAGACAGTGTAGCAGAGGGAGGCATGAAAAGAGGCCTGAAACCAGGTTTTCAACTTTCCCAAAGGAGAACAAAATGGATGGAGCTCAAGTGGAAGTGCAGTGGGTTGATGAAAAAAAAGGTGATGTGAAAATGAAGATAGAGAATGTAGACAATTGCTGCAAATGTAGACAAAGACTGAGCTGAGAAAAGAAGGAGTGATGAAGGAAAGATGGTCTTTTTAATACATTTGGGCGCAATTCCAGGTGAGTAATTACCCATGGGAAAAGCAGAAGTTAAAGCTACAGGGAAGAGAGGAGGGGAGGAGGAAGGAAAGGAGGTTAGTGGAGGAGAGTGAATGTAAGGGAGGAGAGGGTAGAAGATTGGAGAGGGATGACATGAGATAAACAAGGACGGGATTATTTCTCCAAATGTCACCTTTCATTTGACCATAATTGCCATCTCCATTTCCTCCCAAAAAGATTCTTGCAGGATAATGCTTCATGAAATTCATTTTGGAAGGGTTTAGGAGAATGAAAATCATCTCTCCAACTCTCCTCATATCTCCAACTCAGCTCCTAGAGGCAGCACCTTTGGCTCACTCCTCCTTCCCTACTCCTACCTATGCCACAGGTGTGGGGGGAGGAGTATCTGAGGGAGCTTTCTCCTCCCGACTATCATCCACTAATATTAACAGCTGTGTTTTCACTAGTGAGTGGGTTTGCCACAGCTTAAAAGCAGGAAGAAGTT